>JAVIWC010002102.1:3000000-3256506 GCA_031894815.1 Creontiades dilutus
GAATTTTGATCCGAGTTTCTAAACTCCGGTCCATAGTTTCCTAGGAAAGTTTCAAGCTGGGTACGGCAGATGGAAGGATTTTCGTGATTTAACATTATTTTTTTAAAGTATACCAACAAAATTTGAGAGGGTTTGTGGGTTCCGTGTGTCGAATGATACCACTGTTGATGTACGGACATCCATTCGCTCTCCATTGAATCAAATTTTAAATAATCAGGCATACGGTCGGACTACATCCTTAAAGTTCATCAAGATGTCTGAGCTAGACTGCGTGGCTGATGGAAGCTCAAGAAGGACGGTTGACGATGTATTATTATCCTATCAATAACGCCATCTCCCAAGCTTCAATTCAGTTGAGGAGATCTAGCGGACGCATTCTTGTTGTCTGTACTTTTATTATATTGTGTTAAGTTTCTTTTCTATTTCAACGCGTTTTGCCGAAGCATTATTTCTGGATGTATGCTCCAGTTCCGGTAGTACGGTGCACAGTGGTTGAAACGCGGGAAAAAAATAAATTTTCCAAATGTAAGATTTTAATGATTCGAAGCACGTTTTTGTAAGCTAACATCCTGTAGAATCAAGATATAATAATGGTTTTTCGCTGAAAAATTGAGCGAACCTATTTTTACCCGTTCAAAGTTGAAATTTTGAAGAATAAGCGGATTTAGAGTAATATGAATTTAGGTCAGGAACTGCGTACAGTTTCGTTTGAAAATTCAGACGACTGGTTGTTTACAAGAAAGTATGTTTAATGACACCTAACTTGCCAATTAAAAAAAATTACCCTATTTTTAAGCGTTTTTCACACTTTTTTTAAATTTAGCACACTGGATGGCAGTGGATCGGACTGAAAATGGTCTCATTCGACTCAGCACCCGAAAAACCATATTTCAGGACACCCCACATGCCCACCTTGCCAAAAAATGACTTTTAGGGAATTTATTAACCAATAAATTGTAAATTTGGACCACGAATTCCCGGTCAACTGGGCTGGCCAACGAACCTTACCTGTTGATTGCTGACACCAATTTTTTAGCCCACGAACGAAATTTTCAAAGTAATGAATAGAGGGTGTCGGACGTTTTTTCTATTTTTAGGCCATTTCCAACCAGTGTGCGGTGATCCGCGAAGAAGGGTTATAGAATACAGAAATGATAAACCTTTGAGTGATGATTTGCAGAGCTTTCTAATTCTGAAAACCACCTCATGAAACGAGAACCAACATATGTTGAGAGGGTTCTTAGTGGGAGTGATACTGAATTGTTAAAATTTAAGGTAATTTCATCTTAATTTTTCGGCTTTTTGGAGAAACGCATTTATCCTGAGTGGTAACCGATAGAGAAAACGATGCATTTGGTTACTAAATAACACAAATGGAGGAATCGGATGATGTAGTTTTTACCTTTGAGCATTATTTACAATTAGTAAACAGCTGAGCTAACATGAATATTGCATTTATTCCTCAAGCTAAGTTGCTTTTTTGTGTGACCGGGGTCAATAAATTAAACTAAATCATATTAGAATGCGTGGTCTGTCTGGCGCTCTGTGACCACCGTTGGAATTGAATTATGCGTCTCGTCCCCCGTATCTGCGACTCCGACCCGTTCATATATCTCAATTCTCCTCCGGGGAGCCCGGAAAGCCTCCGAAAATCGGCTTCCCTGCATGCACGGGTGCCTGCTAATGAAATCACACGCGCCGCGGGGTCGCCATTACCACGTACGGCGGCCTCTGGGGGTCGCTCAGGGATATTAAAGATGGCCCTAGCTCCCCCTCCCTTTGTTTTCCCTTTTCGGAAAAAGGAACGCGGCCTTCCCCTTGAGCTGGGAAGGTCGGAGTTGGGAGAGAGGATGAAGAGTGTGTATGGATTTTAATTAATTGTGGGACATTAATAATAATGTATATGAGCGATTAAACAGCAGTCGAACCGAAGGGTTCAGCAAGAGGAGAGAATTCATGGCTATGATCCATCTTTGCTCCTTCACGAGAAAAGGAAGACAAAAATAAGGTTTATGAAAAATAGACATGAAGAAACTGTCCAAATTCACATGGAATAAACAATGCGGCAACGCTCCGATCTCCGTGTAGCAGATTGGGGGTGTCAGAGCCTTTCAGAGGCTTAGAAGCGCATTGGCTTGGAGTCGTGTTCCTAGACCTGTGAATAGATGTTAAACCTGTGCTTTATCGTTCTTATTATGTATTCTAATAGTTGGACAAACTCACATGTTAAAGCGGTATTAGTAGGTATGTATGTGTAATGACGTTGTGAAGAGGATTGAGTGTTTTTTTACAGTTGCGACAGTACGGTTTCTAAGTTGTGCATCGATGGTGGAAGGGGCCTATTTACTTTGTCCTGGAGTCTTGTCCCTCATAATAATCAGGGCAGGGCTGACATTTTTTAAGGGGCAATATTTTATTGGCATTTTGCCCTGGAGGGCTGATGGAGGGAAAAGGGGTATCAGGACAGTCAATAATGAAAGCTTCTGTGGATCATAACCAAGTTCTGCTACCATGTAACATGGAGAGGTGATGGAAAGTTATAGTTGCCCTATCCAAGGGCTCTGAGGGGGTTAATGATCGATAAAGCCAGAGGATGTCCCAGACGCTGGAAGGCGTCTGATATATCCCGAGGCGGCGGATAAAGCCATTCAAAACTAGAGAAAAGTGCTGAACTGGAGAAGGGAACAGAGCGGAGCCTCATCGTCTGCAGACCAAACTATATCAACCCTGCTGAAAGATCTAAGGAAATGAGAGTGTCTAGGAGGGAGCAGCGAAACCGGTAGCTAAGCTGGACTGGTAAAAAGATAAGACATTGTTCCTGTTATGTTGTTCTACACTTCCTCTCCTCGAGTCTCGCCATCTCATTCTTCAATCCTTAGTTCCCTCCCCTGTGTGTGACCATATCTGAGCTCATTCTGTGAGAATGGTATAAATTGCCATTGATTGGTATTTTAGGTATTCATGTTTGGGAGGTGTCGCAAAACATGCTTCTCTTGCAGGTGAAGGCACAGCCATTCTTAGCTAGAGAAAAATCCTGAACTGGAGAACGGGCCAGATCGGAGCCTCGTCGTCTGCAGACTAAATTAGATCAACCCCGTGGGAAGATTAAAGGGAAGGAGAGTGTCTAGAATGGAACAGAGAAATCGGTAGCTGAGCTCAAGGAGGGGGTAATAAGATAAGAGGTGATTCCTGTTATTTGGTTCCACACTTCCCCACCTCACCTGCTCTCTCCCTCGCTCCTCACACCCCAGTTCTCTCCCCTGTGGCTTCTCTCCCTGTGCTCAGAAGACCGGCCCACCGATACCGCGATAACGGGAGGTTTGCGGCTCGGGACAGCCCCGCGTCGACACGTCAGTCCCTTCCACTATCCGCCCTTATCAAGATCACTCACGTCAAACTGAAATAAATCTCGCTTCTCAATATAACGTCTGGCAGTACATTTCCCCCCTCTTCAGGGCAGCCCTTCGATTTCCAACCGTACTTTTGTTTGTGGGCAGGTCAACCGGGCGGGGGGTCGCCGAAATACATCTGTTTAACGAGATTACCATCTTGATTACAGTTACACCCCTGATGTTGTCTACTTAGTTTTCTCTTCAGAATGAAAAAGTTGTTCCGTGTTCATTGTGCATTTACAGCTATCTTAACACGAACCCACAGATTGAAGATTTTTGAGCAGCAATCGACAAATCATTCGTTAATATTCGAATTTCAATGAGGGCCTAAGCATACCACAGCTGAAACGTAAACTTGAAGAAACTTGTGATGGAAAGAATATACCTGTTTACGAATCCAAAGTCCCAATCCAATTACCTGAAAAATAAAGAACTTGTATTAGTCCAAAACCATGACAGAGAAATTTAACATATTCTCAACATTTTACCATTCAAATTCAACATCTTTCCAATCCAATTAAACATCAAGTATACCTATGAAATTCAGAACTATTCATTTGATCTACGAAAAAGCAAAGGAAAATTATGAGTAACAGAAAAAACTGAAAAACGATGAAATAAGCTAAGTAATCCTCTCATTTAATCAATACAGTGATAGGGAGCAACGTTTCTTTAATAATTAAACAATAATTGTAGGTAATATAGAGTTTTTGGTACCTACTAACGGGTAACGGCAACCAGCAATGCGATGGTAAACGTTGAGCGGGCTAATGAATCCATTATCATGGCTTTTAAAGTGACGTAAAGGGCTTTGAACTAACGCTCTGTTGAGATTTTTCGAGGTGGTGAAGAGGAATGTTCAACAAAATGATAATCTCTAATATTATTTTTTACAACAACTATGAATATAAGCAGTTCCTTTCTGCAAGGTGTCTGAACTGAACAAGTTCCTTGAGGTGCCGAAAGTTTCTGTTCGGGTGCCTACCTCTGAATCCCTACCCCTTGTTGTTAGTGTTGCCCAATCGGTTACACATGAGTTTTATAAGATGTGGGAAGTTTGAAGGAGATTACAGCTTAATGTGTTGAGGTATATTTAGAGATTTCCAAAGAGTTGTGTAAGATTTTCTTTGGATGAAAACTAACATAGTCACGCTTCCATACTAACGAAGCGGTTTACAAGTTGTTCGCTTTACACTTTTTGTGTAAAACAGATCCGCAGTTTTCCAGTTGACGACCCAACAAAGAGTAATTCCCCCTTTACACCGACACTCTTTCACGTACGATTTTTAAAGAGGGGAGGCGTGCTTACGCAATTTCGAAACACGGAAAAAATGTTATATCTGACATCAATAAAAAATTAGCCAAGATTTTAAAAAATTTACGAGTGAATTTTTCTGGCAAATTAGTTGTACAATCGATATCCGGCCTGTGGTAGGAACCTCAGGTTAAAACCATGTAAATGGAAATAGGAGTTCACATTTGAAAAACTTGATGTGCACTGATCACGTTTGAGAGTTTCCATTGTATTAGAATAAACCGAGAAAATTAAAATGAAGTATCCTCTGTGAAGGGGGTGACAGTAATTTGAATCTGGGTGTCACATTGATCACGACATTGGTTGTCTATGAACACTCCAGAAGTAGGTTTTCAAATCTTCTCCCTAAAGGCCCCAAAATTCATCAGCCTCCGCTTTGTAGGAAGGTGTCTAGGTACCTACTAAAAGATAAAAGTGAAAATATGCGGATTCAAGACACTAGGGATTTTGACAGTTCGTTTCAGTAATAAAAACTGTTTCGCATTTACCTATTCACCTATTCTTGCAAACGGATCGGAGGTAGCTCTGCAATATTACCAATGTCACATAAGTGGAAATTAGAGACTCATTCAGTTACCGGTCCATAATTACAATGATTTTGATTTGGAAAAATTGCGATTTTTAACGAAAAATCCTTCTTTTTTCGCATTAAAACGTCATTTTACGAGGTTTATTCAAATGTAAAGAGAAAAATGATGATACCGTTGGAAAGCTGAGGTCTTGGGCTAGTTTTTTCGTTGAGTGCACACCAATATTCCAATTTATTACAGGCGATAAATTAGCCTGAAAAATGTTGATTTTCGAAAAAAAATTAAAACTTTGACTTTGGCTTATTTTTTTACTTCAGAAAATGGCTTTAAAAAATAGCGTTTCACACTAAACGGATAGGAAATTTAACGCTCTTTCCAACGGTTTCCTCCAAAAATTTGAGATTACTCCAAAAACAAGGGAGTTATGGCTATTTTAGTGAAGTAAAGTCGATGTCGATAACACGAAAAAAACTTAAATAGTTAATAAATCGGAAACGAATCTAAAAAAAAAAAGTCTAAGGCACTTTTTATCGCTAGAATTCAAGTTCGGTTCACCTGAAATAGACATATAAGTGGAAATTAGAGACTCATTCAGTTAAATTTGATTTTGATTTGGAAATTTGGATTTTGTTGTTTGATTTTAGGGAACGTTTCACGGGGCTGACACCTCAATCAGAACTTCGGAAGTCGTAACGTTTCAAATTAGATGCATACTTTTATAGGATATAACTAGTAAACTAGTTATTTTGTACGGTCAAGCACAGGAGGAAGGTAAATAGTGGATACCAGTCTATAAAAACTAATGTATCCGTCAACTGGGACCAAAATACGACGATCAACCCGTCTCAAAGGATCAGAAATAAAATGGTTCAATTCCTCGTGAAGAGTATGGAAAAATTATTAATATCACCGTTGGTAGCGTTTTTTGTGTTGCGAAGGAAGGAATTTACGTGGGAGATCCATCTTGGCTGAAATGCCCTGTATTTCTATATAGTCACAGGCCTTTTGTGCGCAAGATCGTGCGCACGTCAGGAAACAGACCATGACGGCGACGCGGTGTGACGACGGAGGCTTTTCGGTGAGTCGCTGCCAACGAGGACGACGGGAAGAGTTTCCTGCCTCCGTCTCTCATAATCCTCCAAACCCCTCCGAAAAGCGATCCCCACTGAGGGCGAGTTGATGCTCCGGACCTCGAGTTGATGCTCCGGGTGGGGCGAGTCCCTTCGCTCCCGGGGACGGGCGGGGTCTTTTCCTTCCTTTTCCCGAGCTCTGCGGGGCCACTTCCGTTCCGGGCCGGAGCCCTCCGTCTCAACCCTCCTCGCACCCCCGTCTCCGTGAAACCTCACTCTGTGAAACTCCACTCTGTGAGAGCCCCCTCTGTGAAAATCCGCCCTCCTTCCTTTTTTCCCTCTCTCCCGGAGTTCCATTCCAGTGACGGTTTTTCTCCTCTCCCTTTTCTCTCTTGCTAACTCGGCGAAAAATATCCAACCGAGCAGAATATGAACAGACATATATCACGCGGAACTGAACCCCCCTCCACTTGACGCGTGCAAGTCCACAGTCAAGCACCGTAGGGTTCCTATTGGTAGACGCATATTTCACAAAGAGATTATTGTATTATCCCCACCATTATAATACGTAATCCTCTGTGAACAAAAATAACTCATCTCAGTTATTGTTGCTCCTCTAATACTAGATGTCTTACTGTTAGAACATCCGTAGAACATGAGGCTTGTAAACAAAAATGAAAGCGCAAAATAAACATTAAAGATGATAGACACTCAACATCAAAAAATTGCTGCTTGAAGGGATGTATAACAATTTTAGGGTATCACGTATAGCAGTCGTAGTAAACATAGGTGGCATCCTAGATTCACAGATTGTTTACAGACCTAGGCAAGTGGGGTGTCTTTTTCTTGTGTCTTTGGACGTCGAATCGGTTGAGATAGGTCCCAGTCAGATCGAGAAAATCTCATTTTTGTAGGAGAAAATGTTAAAACGGGTATAAATTTCAATTTTGGTTACTTGTCAATCGAGAAATGTTGTAGTGGGGGGAGGGGTGATGTTTAAAAAAGTAAACCTTAGAGCAATAATTTGCCGCGATTTTCTTTTGCTATCGCATGCTACAACACCAGCGCCTCTACTGACGAGTGCCATGTAGGTTTCGAGGCAAATCGTTAACTCAGAATAAATGTAACTCATATTTATATACATGGTTGCATATCAAATCAAGTGCAGAACTCCACTTGAAACATGATTATATTGAACATTTCCTTAGTTGTAAGAAATGAAACACGTCACATACATATATTTTTTTAGGAGTATAATTTTTCAAATCAAATTAAAATTTCTCTCAAACTTGAATTTTCAAAGACAAGAAGAAATTCACCTCCCACATTTTTCGAAATTAGACTATTAAATGGATCATATTACAACCAGATTCTAAACTACCTTGAGTTATTACGAACCCACTTCCGCTCCATTGTCGTGGATTTCTAGGTTAGTTTCCGGGCTATAGCCCCAAACTTTGGTGGGAATTAATTGATTACCTTATTATTCAATTTTTAATCAGTGATTTCAATCTTTATAATTTTTCTCATTTCAGGTTACGTTGGAATCAGCATATAAAAATCTCCGCAGAATCCAATCGTACGAATGAAGCAGGATTGTACCAGACCGTCCAGAGCTTTCCAGGATTTGGTTCCATTCGGTTTGTCCTGGGGCCTCTTCAAGACTTTTGAAGAGTTGGATTTTATCGGAAATTGTGTCATGCTAGATGCCTATTCATTTGATCATTGGACATTCCATTGTTTACATTCGAAGTTTTTGGTTAGGCATTGTGTGTTTGTTCCGTTCATTTCTACTGTTATATTAAGCATTATGCATTCTGTATGTGGATAAAGATCTATGTTATTTATCTACTACTGGACTATACCTATGTGTGTCACATATAAAATAAAATCGAATATAACGGTTACCTTACCGTTTTGAAATCGGACAATTTCATGAAACTACCTTACCCAGTTCGAGACAACTACGAACCACTAGAACCTAAGGAAATAGGGGTTGGTGGGTTTACGTTTTATCATGCGCAGACTGATTTATTGATTTCATAACGATGACGCTAATAGGGACCATCTATAGCCTAACTCACACATTCCCTGAAGATTTTTCAAAATCAGATGAAAAGTGTGGGAATTGTACTTGTTACAAGGATCTGCTGACACACGGACAGACAGACAAACAGACAGATGAAACGCAAGAAGTTCAGAATGATCTAAAACGCAAATTGCGAGTCGAAATTTTGATGGTGAAGGGAAAAATATGTTCCTCTCCCGAAAGTGAAACAAAGCTTCAGCTACCAGCAGGTAGACTCGGAAACAATACACCCAAAATAGGGGAAATGGAGAAGCTACTTTGTGTAGATTGGTTTCCAATCTCAATCTTCACACAAATACCAGTGGCGCATTCATTGGACTTGATATCTCAACCGGATCGTAGGTCACACTTTGATACAACTCATTTCGCATTCTTCTGCGAACGGGACAACCCATATTTACATCGACGTGGTTGTGACCCAGTTCCCGGAAGCGTTTAAAAAAGAGACGAATGAGATTAACTAGGCGATATCAGGACCTTGGAGGTGAAGGATGAATAAAAAAATTATGGTGTTGGGAAATCAAACTCAAAGATTTGCAACGACTTCAAGACAGTAAGGGCGAATCTTATTTCTATCAATTCGGTGCGTAAATCTTGTTGTTATGAGGTCGAGTGTTTTGAACCCATTTACTCCATTTCAATAGAACATCCATAGGTAATAAGTGAATTAGGTTATCCTACTATAACATTTGTCAAACTAGGTAACTTTAACTTTAACTAGATAACTCAGGCTCGTGCTTTCTCTTCTAAGGTCCTGATATGGGAGGGATAGGATGTAAAAAATGAAACAAAAAATAAAAACCTACGAAGGGAATGAAATTAATTTGTTTGCAGATATTGCGTCGGAAAAAATTGAAATAATAGGGAGTGGGGGTGGGGGTGAAGAAAGAAAGAACGAGGAGGCCTCAGAATAGCGATAGCTGACATTCCACGTGGGAAGGGGAGGATCGATGGTCATCTCTAGTTGAAAAGGGAGGTCACCTACTATTTTGATATTAATTTTTGTTCTTCCACAGATCCCATCTGACGGAGAGACGTACGAGAATGAGTAATTGATTAAGTTGTATTCGAGATGAGATATGAAACCAATCAGAGTTTGACGAATGGGGTGTAAATTGGCAGGTGTGAGGAAGAAAAACGAAATTTCACTGACGGGAGGAGTTTAGCTCAGGTTTCATTCAATTGCATTTATTAAATCTCTGGAAAATATCATTTTTGCTACCAACTTCATTACTGCATGAAATTGCATTGCTGACATAAAAATCTAAAAGAACGGAATCCTTGACTTGGCACACAGAATCATACTTGATCCCATTGGAAATTTATAACAGTTATGTATCAAGTTCCTACACAGGGTGCCCCTCACTGAAAACGGAGCGTCCTTATCTCAAACTGTTCCCGAGATATGGGTTCTTGAAGGTTTTTTTCGGTAAAACAACGTTTTATGCCATATGATTTCACATTTCTCCCCGTAAAAACTACTCATCCAACTTTTGACTAAATTTTTGAAGTCAGATTTGAATTTCTTACAAGCTTAGTGCATTTTTATAATCAAAAACCATGTTTTAATTCCCACATTGATTTTCAAACTCAAAGTTTTACACTCAAAGAAAAATTACAAAAATTGAAATTAACTGAATTTCCAAAGAGCCGGCTGGAAGCAGTTAAGTTCCTGGAAAACTGGACAATGTGCTCTCCATCGGTGATGTAAACTTCGAGATTCCTCATCGACTTCATGAAAAAATCCGGTTTAAAGTCGAAAAACGTTAGGTAGGTCCTTATTAGACTGGTATTTCTCAACGTTCCAAATGTAACTTGATGCACCAGAATATAAAATTTTGTGTTGGGTCACAATACTGATAAAATATACAGTTATGGTTCATTCGTGAAAATGTTAACTTTTTACACAAGTACATTACTCAGATATCTCAAAAAATTAGCGATATCTAATTGGATGTCGTTAGATAACGAGTACATCATCGGTTCCCATGTGAATGTCTGTCAGTTTCTTTACATTATCAGTAAACTAAAGTAAATTCTAAAAACGTTTTTCAAAACCACTTCTTTACCTAAGAAATAGTAATCTAATGATTTGTAGAGTGTAAAAAAATACTTATTTGGACACCATTTACACTTCTTTGGAATGACAGGATTTCCAATCATTCTATTTTTAAGCAAATGTGTCGTCACCCAAGGCGGAGGTGTCCTATTGATAGGGAAAATCCGCTTTGGCATTGTTCATCTTGAGTTGTGCCTGAATCATTGAAATTTAAACTTCTTCCATTAAAATAAAATACAGATATATCTGCTTCATACAGAGATAATGATAAATGCGTGCACGAACAAAGTATCTATAACCTACATCCCAACCATATAGGTCGATAGTTAAGAAAGTAATTGGATGACCGGTTAGAAAGAGTACACAATAAGTACCTACTGCTATTGAACAAATTCCATCGCACCCTCCTCAGTGGCTCGGACTCGATAAACCTTCGCCTACGCTCATACTAAATATCTTAATTTCACTGGTGTTCTTGAAATTTATACATCACAAATAATTGTCACGCCTTACTTCCCGTAAAAGTCTAACGATACGTCATTCCGGTACAACAAACGACGTATTCAGTTGTTGACAACATCCGAACAGAAGACGCCAGAACAAAAGCCATCGGACGATTGGAATTAAGGCGGATGTCAGAGAAGGACTTGTCCCTGAAAAAATATCGTTTGGAAAGCGTCCACAGTTATGACTTCATCCCTCCCATCTCTTGCTCTAGTGTCCACTATGGGATTTACAGCTCGGTGGGTGGCAGCCAATACTACGAAGAAACTTGGCGACTTCTGTCTGGTTTTTAGCTCTTCCTCTCTTATAACTGTTACTTCGTTTCGATGTTTTGTTTCTCCCCGCCCCAGATCGTGCCATTGTCGGTCTCAACTTCTGAGAATCAATTTGCTTTTTCAATGTCAGCAAGAACAAACAAGATGTCACCGATTAATCCTACTGAGCTATTAGTCTTTCCCGTATTATGCAGTACTCGAAGAAACTGAGCCCAATACTCGACCTGCCTACAGCATTTATCTGAACATCGTCCATGTAATTTCGGTCATTATTCCGCAAAAATTGAGTCAAATAAAAAAATAGCATCACGTGAATCAGCGTTAGAAAACAATGAAAATTCATGTGCCACACTTAACAGTTCACCATCATCCACTATTTGACAATTTCAGGGTTGGCTAACTTAGCGTGCAATAAAAAAAATTGGTTGGGGAGTCAAATTTTCATGAAATCTTGAGTAGAATCCGAACCTGCAATAAAAAATTGCGGTTCTCATTTAAAATAAGAGAGTTAGTGTCATTTGCGCATGGTTGCGCGGAGGGCGCAAATATGATATTTGAGATAATTGAAAAAAAAACTTGGTAATAGTTTTCAAGGCTTTTCCACTGACACATCCATGATGGAACTAAAATGAATGAGCAAGCACTGGAACTCAAAAATCCATTGGAACTTTTGATTTTAGAAAACAAAATTACAGTCATTGGTGTCGATAAACAGTATATCGAACGATAGTATATATTCAGATATCAGATTTTCTAACGTACTGAGGGTCTGGCATTTTTTGAACATTATGCTTAGTTATATTTATGACGAAATCATCCATCCGATAATCGTCTGATGACCACAAAATGGTGTTTCAAAAATAGGCTCCAAAATAGTAGGTATCACAAAATTTATATAATATTTAATATTATTATGATTGAGAGATAACTTAACCTAAAAGAAATTTGAAATGGAGCTCCTTGGACATCTAGAATATAACTACAAGTTAAGGAGGCTCACTGATCAGTTGAGCCACCTTTGAGGCTAATTTATTTTCTGATAGATCAACGGTACTGAAACGGTAAATGGATCTCCTCTTGTGGCATTGAATACTGTTACAACGTATGGAGTATCAACGTAAATTACGGCGTAAATCTGATATCGATTAATTAATCTTTTTTGTAATGATTTGTGACGTATTTGACATTGCATTCGAAAATTAATCTCTACTCGTAATAACAATGGTTCAGAACTGAGTGATAAATGAAAATGATTTCAGATTTGATTAATATAGCTCAACATTGTTTAGTTTATCGTTCATTAAAAGGGTTATAGTGAAAACAGCTCGGATCACAGCGAGGTTATAACGCCATAGTTTTGGATCTCTCCTTTATGTGAATTATTGTGTAAAGGAAAGGCGAAGGGTAGACGAGAGAGGGTGGGACGTATTGATTTAGGGGTTGCATGTCGGATAAAATAACGTGGCGTGGAAGGAGAGAGCGAGAGGGTAACGGAAAACGGGACGACGAAGGGGGCGTGGGAGAGAGAGAGGGGGGAGGGGTTGGTAGGATAGACAGGCAGGCGGAGATGAGACTTCCTTGAGGGTGGAAAACCGGCCTGGGGGCGAGGGTGGGAAACCGGGGGTGGAACGGAGGGAAGTTGAATCCGGATCACTCCGCCTCCCTTCACGGGCTTTTCCATCGAAATCCTTCCCACCAGTCCCCCTTCTAACCCCCTTTTCCTAAGAAAAGTTCCGCACAACCTTTCCCTTTAATCCAATTATCCCCCATCCAACAAAACCCCCTCCCTTCCATTCTCGCCGCCCTTAAAACCTCCTCTTAAATTCCATCCCCCTTCTTCATCGTCCACCTTAAAACCTCCCTTTCCACTACGACTCAGAAGGAAGTTTGCTTTTGGGATAATTACGTGTCATAACCTCTTCGCGACACCTGAGGGCAAAAACTTTGACATCCCAGAAAAGATTTTCAACGTTGAAAAAAATACCGGGATTTCCCTAATTGACAGTAATTTATTCATATCCCCATCTCAACTGCAAACTCCATTTTCTAAATCCACTGTTGGCCATTCTCGCTGCCATTTCCAGCAACTGTTTTTCATCTAATCCATTAATGGAAACAGATACGTTGTTGACTTTACACGGTCTGTACTGTTGAAACCAATTTTCTCGATCTATGTAGGATACTGACCTTTGCTTGCTCCTCTGTAAACATTATTTTTATTTTCCGGTGAGGTAGTGAGGGGACTTGGGAGGGGGGTTTCGAAAAAAATAAAATTCTCAAAATTATGAAAAGTTTAGATCATGCAAAACCACTTTTTTTCGTGGCCCGTAGCAAGCTGAATTTCAAAGGTTTCAATCAACTTTGATGAAGTTTTAGGGAATGTGCGGATTACACTATAATGTCCCCTTAACAGAATGCGCTGCAGGGAAATCTTTCACAACAGTTTCCCACCATTCGTTTCCCTTAAATTCGAAGGGGGGGGGGGAATACGCATTTTAATCATCTTCTATCAATATCAACATGAATCATCAGATGCTGCGCGTGGGCACCATCTTTGGAACATCCGTACATGAACTGTTTTCGTGGGTTTCTGAAAGGGTTTTTGAGATTGAAAGAATCTCTGTAAAGTACTTTATTTTTCTCAATCAACTGGTCAACTTTGAGCTTTCACTAATTCAACATCCACCACAAAATGATGCTTAGTTGTGGATCATTGACCAAAATTGATGCCCGTTGATGCATGTATTTATCCAATTTACAGACTTTGACATTTTACGCTTTCTCCCTATACATCTTAATTCACTTTCTTTTCCAACCTTATTATTGTTATTTTTCAGGGCCTTGGTAGGGGTCCTATTCCCCTTTCGCCCCACCGAAACCGTGGTTTATTGTTTGGTTCACTCTATTAATTCCGACCTACAGGTTCTGGAGCCAATGCCCATTCACCAGATTGAGAATCTCCACACAACAAGGTTGCGTACCGATACTATCTTCTGCAGAACGAGAGTTCCAAAGTTTTCGACCGCCTAGCTTTTAGTAATGGGCACTCAACGAGGAGATGAGCGGTTGTTTCTTCTTCCTTTCATCAAAATCTGCTCAGTCCATCTCCATTGTAGGCTCTAATCCTGTTTAGATGTATCCTGATGCACCCATGCCCGGTCACAGTTCCCACTCAGAGTGCTATTTTCCTCCCAAGGGGGTTAAAATTGGTCGTTACACTGTGATGGTGTATTCGTTACCAGTTTTCCACGTTTCTGTTCCGGGGTGATTTCCCTGTGCCGCAATTATTCCTTCGTTATCAATTCCCTTAAAGCAGTTTTACAGAGCATTGTGGTATACCCAGCACTACCCCCCCCCCCCCCTCCCAATGAAAACCATTGATGCCCCCGCTCGTGATATCAAGCTCGTTCGTTACCTATCACTCCAGTATGACGAGTTACTCACTCCAAGATAATCTTGTTGTTTTTCCCAAGCGTACCTATATAGTAAAGCCCAGTATTCCTATACCTGTTTTGGCCTGGTTTAAACAGCTGTTTCGGACCTTAGGAAATGATTCAATTTCCTAATCATTCATTTCAAGTACACCCACTAGTTTCGACGTCACGCTGACTAATAATCCAAAACGTCAACTTTTAGCTAGAAAGCGTTTACTTTTTTGGTGAAAACTATTGTAACTTTCAGTAGAAGTTCCTTACTCTAAACCTTTTCCAATTATCAGGATGAAACCACCGAAACCGCATAAAGAAGAGGAAGAGTATCAGAGGTCTATAGGGTAGGTGAGCCGAGGCTGAGGACAGTGTTTGGCAGACAGGATTTAAGGCGGGCGGAGCTCCCGTGAAAGGGGGTGAGTTATGGCGCTTCCCGCGGACATGTCGAGTGGAAAGAAGAACAAGGAGGAAGAAGGAAGAAAGGGGAAAGAAGAATAAAGAGGGGGAAAGGAGTGAGCGAAAGGGAGCGAGAACTGAGAAGAGTCTGAAATAGATGTAGACTCCGCGGAGGTGTCTTTTCCCTTCAAGTTGAGCACATTTTCTTTCTTCTCTACATAACAAACAACTCTCATCTCGAAGGAAATATATATTCACTTTTGGTTGTTTGCGGTGCGTGGGCGGTCCTCTTCTGCATTTATGGATGAAGGAGGTATTTGGAAATAAATCGTGGAGAGTGGGACTGAATGGGATATCATTCAGCATGGTGGTTCACTAAGATACACATATATACAGAGTAAATTGGTGGATTGAGCACTAAAGGTAATAAGCCACCAGTTTGACTAGAACAAAAGATTATTTAGATTTACTGTTTTTAATTGTTAGTTAAACCAAACAATCGTTATGGACATTACGACAATCACTTCAAAAAGCAATGTAGAAGTATTAAGTTGGGAGTGACTGACAGTGGTGGCACACCCATGGAACACTGGAACACATTGTTACCAGTATCATAAACGTTTAAATGATTGACTTTTTTAAATAATCTTAGAAGTTGCTTCGTCTTAACATGTAGAAATCAGACTTGTTGAACAGATTCACGGACAACACTGCCATGAGACACCTTTCTACACACACCAACGAATTCAGTGGCTGCATTCCAGGTTTCCACAGCGAATTCTTTTAGCGTTTACTATAATGATTAGACCGTATTGAATTAATATGAAACTATTCAACCTTCCTTTTCCAACTACCTCCAAATTTTGGTGTGATCAGACCCAGGAGGAGAGAAAAATTGTGCTAGATGGTTTTTTTCGTTTGCGCACGCTCAAAGCGATGTTGTGGTTTGTGAACAATGAAACTTATACCATTTACTTAGCGTGACTACACTTGGACAGTTGTCATTGTAACCCGCACATCCTCTGGTAATTTCATACAAATTGGATGAAAAAAATAGAAATTAGACTTATCACAAAGATTACATAATTTATCGCTTTTCATAATTTCGCTTTTTAATTTCTCCACCGACAGCCCACCAACTTTGAACAAGGTCGGACAACTAGAACCAGAAAAATTAGGCATACTGAGTTTACGTTTGCGCATGCGCATAGTAGCCTAATGGTTTTTAACTTTATGAAATTTTATCGGGGACCATCTAACTCCGAAATTCCCTGAAAATTGAAGAAAAAAGTGTTATTAAGGATCAGCGGCCATGAGGACAAACAAACAGCAATGAAACGAACGTGAAGTTTGAACTATACTAACATTTTTTATAAGTTTTAATAGGTTTTCCGTCGCTTGATGTTTTTTGGAAACAACTAAGGTCATTTAGCTAATGTATTTAATTTAGGTATTTATTTAGTTCATCTATTTTAAGCGAATATTCGTAGAAAAAATAGTTAGGTACTGCAATAGCTCGACAATTTTATGATATAACTTTCCTGAATTTTATTCTTGGAGACCTCTAGGAGGCATTTTAAAATTACTCCAGCATTTTGATGTTATTTCCCACAAAAACACACACAACAAATAAATGTGTGTTTGACGAGTATACCAACAAATGAGACATAGCTTAATTTTTCAAATGTATAGAGTTACTTACATTAGCAGTTGAACATTTTAATGATTGAATTTTGTAATCTGTATTTGACGAGCGTTTTTTGTCATTTTCAAATTCTATCAAATCTCATTTAAGATTTTCAAAGTAATTCTGTCCTAATGATGAAATTATGGTGTAAAATTGTGGAATCGATTGAACTTGTAACTTCAGAGTTGTAACCGAATAAAAACGGTGAAAGCTAGAATATATACTTTTCTCAAGAAATGCGTTTTAGTTTCATTTCAAGTAGTGGGGAGTAAGGCTCCCCCAGTACAAGGGGTTCAAAATGAGGAATTTCTAACGGGATTGAGAGGATGCCTATACATTGGCGTAATCCACCATTTACTGCCAAAATAAAATAAAAGAGAAGACTTCGGAATTAAAAATCTACAGTGGAGAAGATTGAATACGATGACTTCCCTTTGTGGATTGAATTTATCTCATTCGTCTTTCAGACCCTTCTACTCCTCCCCTTTGAAATCTTTTCTGTGGGGGTCGTACTGATTGAAAGTCTCGACGCAACCATCAGAACTTATTTGGAGGAAACTTTAGAATTCATTCGCTTGAAAAGCGGCAATATGTCGCATGCCTTAGTGTGGGGGCGATAACTCTTACATCTGTCTAGTTGGTTGCGACCATAATTTAATCATTATAATCATGAATCAAAAATAAACAATGAATGAAGGAGGGTTTAGAATGTATTGATTGACCAATTTTATGAAGGATAGCAATTGAATATGATAGTACTATTTGCCTATAACCTTGGAAATTATAGAAATTTGAGATGTGTATTTGACGATTAGGTTAAACATGAGGCGAGTTCGCCTCATTCACCACCACACTTCAATTCAAGTGCACTACAATTCAAAAAACGCTGCAATTCTTTCACTGGGGTTTATTATTCAATTGGCTTGCGTTCATAATTTGAACAATTCAGGATAGAATTATTGAATTTGGAGATATGCATCGAGCACTATTGATTGATCAGTTGATCATATCCTGAAATTCAATAAGCCCTATCCTGTGAAACACGCACTAGCTTAGTAGAAATTCAAATCAACAATTGATGTTCGGTCATTTCCACAATAAAAACATCAATTGATTTTTCACCGGATAATCCAATTTAAACGATGTGGATCAATCCAAATTGAATGGATGTCGATAATAATGGAAATTCAAATTGAATAATAAACCCCAGTAATAATATTGAATAATATTTACCTATATATTATCAGCGTTTCATGCATATCAGAATGCTTCAACCCGTGTATCGGCTACTAACTACACTACAAGTATTTCATCGGCTTCACTCCAGTATCCACATTCATACAATCGACGCTATCGTGCCGGACATCACTAGGTTACAAACAAACAATATAAACGAAAAAACGCAAATGTTATTTACATCGGGAATGGTTGACCTATTGTGGAAGGGTTCATTCGATTCCTAATGGTATGTTCTTCAAATAGGAAAATATTTAGGCCGATTCGACTAGTTTTGAGATTTTCAGGGATTTTACAAAACTTTTACAGCCCTTAAAGTGCCCTTCTTTAAATTGAGTGAGGATTGGGGCGTCGTCGGACCAAGATGGATTTTTCCTGAAAATTTCAGATTTTTTGCTCCAGCCGTTTCGGAGATATCGTGCGTATTGCAGATTCGGATTCTACACCCTTTGAAACGTAAACCATGAAATTTTCAGGGGGGGGGGGGGGGGAATTTTTTTTTCCAGAGCGATGACAATGGTTTATTATTGAATAATAAACCAAAATGTGGGTACATATTTGGACTGTCATCCAATTCAAAGGGAAATACGCCAACCTGTTCGTTAAGAGGATTCAACGATTTGGTCATTTCGTAGCACATATTGATTTTTCACCGCTTGTGCTGATACATCGCGTGATAACTACCTTAATATTGTATTTAAAGTAGATATTGTGGAAGCTAAAAGCAGCATGCATACATGAAAGCGATCCTAACCACTGTTTTCTGTCCGTTTCATTATCGGAAATGCGGTCAATCGATTAATTCCTTTTTCATTAAGCTTTCAATAAATTGAATATGTGTCAGAGGATGTTACACTGACAACATATGACCAATTATTTACCAGGTAAATCACTGGTTGCATTCAGGATTTCAAGCCTATTAAAATTTTTGAGAAGAAGAAAAGAACATCCGTCAATCTAATCAATCTAAGAAATGCGCAGTAAAAATAAATAAAATCAGCACCAAAGGAACTCTGCGAGTAGATCCATATAATATCTTCACATGCCAGATTTATCAAAACAAGAGTGATTATTCTATCGACATCATTACTTAGTAGAAACTTGAAATTTCGGAAGCTCACTGAATTCAATTAAAGTTGTGGAAGTTAGTCGTTGAATTCAATTAAAATTGGATATTGAGAAAGTTAATAGTAGGTATTTAATTAATCTTCATCCTAGGAGCTACAAAAGTAGGGTACATACTCGTATATCTAATAAATCGTAAGTAAAAACTGGAATTTAGAAGAAAAACAGTTTTCTTCTCAAAACTAACCGAAGTTTTTGAAATTTTTTTCAGAAGTCTACAGTAGCCACGTACTATAGTACCGTCTTAAATATGTACGTGCCTTCCACACAATGCACTGTCACACAATATTAACAAATGGATGCTCCCACTACGGCCTCGTCATTTGATGCGACGAAATTGGACCACACCGAATTTATTGGCAATTTCGCCACTTCGAACTTTTCCTTAAAGCGGATTTGAAGTGAAAAGTTATGTTTGAGTGTTATTTATAAGTAGGTATATATTTAAAAATTTTGGCTAATGAACAAAGAAGGGCAATTTCTATTCTAAGTTTTAACAATTCAGTAAATAATAATAATAAAAAATATTCTTAAATTTAACAGTATATTGGTAAAATTTGGAAAACATTGAACTAAAAAATTCTAATGATCGAAAGATAACAATAATAGGGTATTTAATTATACTATGCTAATCATGTTTTTACTAATAATTGTTTAAATTTAATTTTCTCAATTTTATTTGTTCACGATGGGCGCTAATGTTTATGATCTTATGCTACTACGTAAAATATTTACATATAATGGCAACCCCCCACCAAACGGTTACTCCACGGCGTATAATGTCCTGAACATTATTTGTTTGGTTTATATTTCAAGATCAAGAATACGTGTATTTAATATATCTCTTTCTATGATACAATATTACTTTTCAGTGTTCAGTTAGGTAGTGTTTCCTAAAATCACAAATTATTAAGAGAATTTTCTGCTTGCTGCAAATTATTCACAATAAAATCCATTACAGTTAGCAGATGAATCGTAAGGTGCTAAATTAGAATAGGTATTTATTATATATTGATATTAGAAATTGAATGATACAAGTATTCCATGTTAGGGATTGCACTCACCCTTCTAGTGATATGGGGTCAATGCGATTTATAGGAGACCATCTGGGAGCTAACCAGGATAACCGGTGAAATCATAGTCAAAATCGAATCAAAACCTTGATTTGGGCGGGTCAAGGATGTACCGCAGACAGGCAGGGAACAAAATTTGATCACCCAGATTTGGAATGTGGAAGGCAAGCGGGCATTTTGACTTTGAAGGACAGACATTTTTTTAAATCCTTTTACAAAGATGTGATGGAATAGACCAGGCACTTCTCTCAAGGGATGAGGCGATGAGCCTGCAACACCCTGAGGATACTCCGTAGGCTAAAAAGGTTTACGTACTATAGCAGTTCCAAAAGAAGGGAGAGGGAACTACGGCACACTAAGCTTCCATTTCCACGGTAGTGAGGAAGCAAAAATCGGTGAGACCTGATAACGGAATAGAGAAAAGTGCTCTCATGTCAGACTTAATAGAAAGGTAAGGGCTACCGAGGTGGACCACTCACGAGAACGTATTACGCCATTTGCGTCTGGGATCCCTCCGGTCTTGACCGCCGAAAATTACGTTAGTTTTCGGAAGGAAAAAAAAAGGAGAGTGGCCCTCGTAAAGTCTCTCTGGTGAAAAAAAAGTCAACCTGGGTATTGTCCAGTTCAGCAGCCGGTATGGACTTTCTCCGCATGAGGAGGCATAAATCTGTCAGATAGCACTTTGTAGCGTTTTTCAGAGGGTTCGCTCCTAAAGGTTCTGGTAGGGAGAGCATGTGCTCCCCGCCCCTTCACCGTCACCGCATCTCACGCGGCCTCTATGGGAATTGAGTCATCAGTGTCACATCCGCCGTTCCTCCAACACCGTAAGTAGCCCTAGCACATATTTAACATTGTGTATTTATGGTATAGTGGTGCAATTACAGAAGGACTCCCCTGTCTACGGATTCCATTTTCAACATTGCAAAATTATTATATAATGACACAATTACGGAAAGACACCCTCAATTACTGATTCAATATCCAACATAGTGAAGTAATGATATAATGATGCTATTACAGGAGCCTCTTACCCATTAAATTCCATACCTCATATTGAGTCTAGATGACATGATAATACAACTATTACGATACAACTCCCCATTCTACTAATTCTATACCTAACATTGATAAGTTGTGTTATAATGGTACAATGACTACCCCATTAGCTATAGATTCCATTCTGATTATCTATTTTCAAAGTTGGTTTCACAATGTGAAGAATTAAGAAGTTGATCTCGCACAGAGGGAAGAAAACCGAATCTAGTGGCTCAAAAGTAGAAAAATTGAAAGTTTTTGTTTTCCTGTAAAATCAAGTTTACCTATTAGTGTATATTTTTACCGGTCTAGAGCAAGATGATTAAAGGGGAAAATGAATTTGTACCCTAGTCCCAATCAATTCAGCGACACAAAAAACATGGAAACAGGAAAATACAAAGACCGTTTTCTTGGAATCGGATTTTTTTCCCCTCAGAATTGGGCATTTAACCCCACTGCCCACAGAACAGTAACAGTGGAATCCTCAAAAACCAGCCAAACCTTTAAGGGCATGATGACTTCCATAAAACTTGGTACAATAAAGTTTTTCGGAGAGTAAATTTCAAATCTTACGACAAATGAAGCTTAAACATTTTTAATAAACTGCAAAGGCATTTTTATAGGTTACAGTAAGAAAACAGAAATTATTCGAGTAAACTTTTGGCCTCAACAGTCAATTTTAATACCGATTGGCCCTCGTTAGGATTTTCCAAATTTAAGACGTTAGGGAAAGTTGAGAGGGTTTTAATATGGCAATCAACAATATGAAGAACATGATGACCAATTTACGGATGATACATTAGTTGATGATATAGATTAGATAAAATGGTAAAATTTTAAAGAAAGTCTTCCATAGGCCATGTTTCTCTTTATTTAATTATATAGTTATGGTAAAGTGACACGTTCTCGTAACTGCTGATTCAATGTTTGATATTGTGTGGAGATGAGAGGATGACATAACAAAAGGTTTCCCGTTATACACAGATACCATATTCGGATCGGTTTTGTAACGTACTTTTTTTCAAGATTTCACGTTTTTAATGCTTAAACCTGATAACTACCTTTTGAATTGTATTCGGTATCGATTGAACATGCAGACATTCACGTACATTCCAAACCACATCTAAGCAGTCAAATATTTTATACCTACAACTTGCTAAGACCGAAACTCCAGATTGTCGTACTAATCGAAAAACAGACAACTAATTCAATTAGATCATTAATTTATTTTGAACCGACTTGATAATCTGATGTGAAGTACATGAGGCAATAATTGAGCAACAATTATTAATGTTCACTGATCAATTAGCTGTGTCCGTTTCAAGAACACAACATCATATAAATACGGTAGCAACCCAGCCACCAACCCCTGAACTAGTCATCAACATTTATAACTGATTTAAAAAAAAAATTGATTCATTGAAATGGTTAATAAGTACTAAATTCAGGTAATAAAATCTAATGAACTTAGGAATATAGGTTTTACCTTATTCAACTTCGAATTTGAACTATTCCGGTTAACATCTGCATCATACCTGGAAAATGAACATTCAAATAAGAAACAGTTTACATAAACGTACAAGAATGACATTTTTTTTCAAACCCAAAGTGTACATGGTAATAAAAAATTACTATAACAATACAGGATAGGTATTAATGTGGAACAAAATTTCAAAACAAACCAAGTATTATTTATTCTGGAGTGAATGAACAATCACTCAAACGAACGCTACAGTTAAGTAGGATGTGCGACTTCTATCTTGGCATTAGTTCTGATTTTTGTAATGTTGAAAAGTATTGTAACGGAAAATAATGCTACTATCTAGTTGCTGCTTTTTGGCAGCTCGCATTTTTTTACCACCCCTTACCATCCTTTTTATGAATTTCAAAAGTAGGATTGAAGTGTGCACGTTGTGAGAATTTTGAAAATTGCGCAAGGGCCTTCAAGGGATTATCTGTAAGAAACGTTCTGAAGTCGGGAAAATGTCAGAACTTGTATATTTCTGACGGATACTGCACATTCGTATACAATTCTTGAAATAATTCAGAAAGTTATATCGTTGTCAAATAGAACATGTAACGCGTTTTATTAGTGCTACTGATGATAAAATATTGGCAGACACGTGGCGGTACCTTGTTGTCTACGTTTGTTCCGACAAGTCGTGAAGATGACAATCTTGCAACCAGCCCAACTGCATTTCAGTTCTACCTAGATCGGTAATGTCTTTACCGTTTTGAAATGTGAATACAAGAAACCCTCAGAGCAGATTGATTCAAATACAAGTCGATATTCAAATACATCAGGCAATTGACGTATTCATAGTAATTTACTAGATTACGGAGTTTTAAAGAATATTTATACTAGGATTACTGCAAGAGATTGAATAATTCAAAGAACGTATGAAGAATGAGAGTGTTTTGATTAGTTGGTACAGTTTTATACACCTTTTATTAGGTAGTGATTTTATGCGATTCCGAATCCCTGAAGTTCGTGTCATTTGGAAATGGTAGAACTGTTACATTTTTAATAAGTCTCGTAGGCATGTGAATACCAAAATCGTGTTTTTTTTTTGTATGGAATTTTGAAACTTTGGTAAGGAAAAGTCGGGCGTACCATATCAAGAATTGATTGACACCTTGGTATTGCCTAATTTAAATAGAAACGACATTGGAAAGCATCTATCCCCCTTTTTTTTAATTTTCCTGGAAGTACCTAATTCTCAAATTTATTCAGTTTCGTTGGTGTAGGTACGAAACGGTGGGCGACCGCCCGAATATTGTAATAAGGAGTAATCCCGAGCGGAAGAATAAATGTTAACCAAATCAAGTTAAGTTGGGCTCAAGGGATCCTGAAGCGTTTGATATTGTTGAAGGAGCTTTCGTGGTAAAGGCTTAAAACATATTGTGTCTCCTACAAAGGTTATGGTAATGAATATTCATCAATGTTAGTTCTCAAAAGGGGCTGAGCAACATGAATCTCCGTGGGATCACAGCCCCTCGGCGGGGCCTCTGAATTTATGCATGAAATAAGGGTTGGCATCCTAAGGGATAATGAACAAATCGAAACACAGAAATCTTCAAGATGGAAGCTTCGAGACTTGCCTCGAGCTGTTTCAGGGATGCGGAGCATTAGGTGGTATGGGCGGGTGAAGTTGAGACTGTACTTATGTATTTCGTAAGCGTTGAGTTGAAATCGAGAGATACAGGAATGAAGCGAACCTGAGATGTGGGTATTTGTGTATTTTGATAGGTATTGCGAAGAAGTAAGTAAGACAACCCTCGCCTAGTAATTTTACAATACAGACTTGGGATAAATACCTAAGGTCGAATTTAATGAAATTCTCAAATTTGTGTTTGAATTTAACTATGAATAAATCCTCCCTTTTCCGTTACATCGAGTTATGCTCTTCAAACACAAGAGTTGATTATTTTTTAATTGTGCGTGATGGCTTTTTGACCAGTTATTTATTCCCCTAAGTATCTATGCGTGTGAGGCAATCGGACTGAATTTCGTCCTAACAAATTTAAGGCCTTTTAAGGCTCATATGGAGGACAACTTAGTTTGTACGGACATTACAGATTTGGAATCTACGCACCTTGAAAAATAGAATAACAAAGTTTAAGCGGAGGTTATAAAACAATTTTGCTGTAGTGGACAATATGCCCAAAATGAAGAAATTCCACTAACTGCCAGCACATTGAATAAAAACTGTGGCTATGATTCGATTCACAATATGCAGATTCACCCTTATTTCCCAAGAAACCTTTCTTAAGATTTGCCTATAATTTCCTACAAGTTAGAACACAATCATAAACCCATGAACGGTAAAAACTAGTTTGTAAGTTTTACCATTTTCCTGAACATGGTAACCTACTAACGTTCAAACAATGGATTTGTGTTAGGATATACTTTTGTGTTAGGGCCACTATTTGTAACCCCTGGTTGAAATAGTAATATTACTAGGTATGATATTTTCAATATTACAGGCAACTTTAACAGAAATGTTCCAATAAAAAAAGAAGCTTTAGCCAGGGGTCCCCCCCCCCCCCCCTTAGAACCAGACTTCCCCATGTAAGTTGGTACCCCTTCCCCGAAACAAAAATTTAAAACAATATTCGAGAACAGTCATCGTCATTTATACATTTTCAAATAGAAAAACAAACCAAATTTAAGTTTTATCTAGTGATGTAATATATTTTTGAATGTTGTCACGTTAAACAATATTTCAATCAACTTGACTCCCCCAACAATTTTTTTGGAACCCCTCCCAAGAATTTCAATGCCCCCCCCCCCCCCCGTGAGCACGCCTGCTCTAGCGATACCTAGGTACCAATTAAAAAAGTCACTTTCCTATACACTGTTCTTCAATCATGAATATTCAACTTCCTTTGTCAGTTGGAGGACCTAACACAACGCAGAGCCATCTGTAGAGGGATGGACGAAGCTAAGATTTACGACCCATTACGCCTAATGGCATCTAGCGGTTGTTCGGTGAACAGTTGAAGAGGGGTAAGTCACCCTCGGGGGTGAAAACAGATCGGTGAGGCGCGTGAATTCGAATCCCAACTCCGGTGTCCAGCATCTAGGGATTTGTTTTTGCCCATCTCCACAAGCAGTGAATCCCTATGATGAGTACAACATTATTTTGATGGCCGAATAGCAAGTAATTCAAATCTGTAATCACAAATTGTATGATGTCCTGCTGTTGCTCGTAGGAACAGGTATTATTTAGCGTAGAACTCCATTTGCCCTGCGAACGGCTCAACTATATATTCTCTAGGAATGATACCTTTCAAAATGAGCAAGAGTATATATCAAAACAATACTCTGTACATCAATTTCAATGGTATGCAAACCTTAAAGTTGTAATTTTAGTAGCATCAATCAAGCCTTGGTACTTCTAAAACATATCTAATGAAATGTATGCAAAATCTCTTAGGACCCTAGGTTAACACACTCCATATAATTGTTGGTGGAAGTGTAAGAAGTCTATACGTACCAACCAGTACATGTTGTTATTTCTGGAGAAAAGTTGAAAAACACTGAATCATCATAGTACATGGGTTCATTATTTTCTGAACAATGCGTGACTGGTCGTGTCATTGTGAGGTTTAGGGTCACAATATGTGCAGAAATAGTTTTTTTTTTTTATATGGGTGGGTGGTTTCTATGGATCCGATTTTTTATCTGAAATGACTAGGGAATGACATTTTTGGGCAGTTTTGCCCTTTGCATCTATGCATCAGAGGTGATTCGGCTGCCTAGAAATAGAACCAAGTAGACCATGCGTAAAAGAACAGGTTTCTTTATCAATGTTAAGCCTTTTTTAACGGCGGACGGACATTACACATCCGGGATCTATGGGTACGTAAAATAACCACGTTTGAGGGGGTTATACAGCAAGTTTGCTGTACCTTTGATCCGTAACGATTATAACTGAAAATAATAAACCACAACGTGTTTGTGAAATTGTTCTCAATTCGTGCACATCCGTGCATTTGTGATGTTCTTCAAACTTAGGTACAACTTTTCATGAGAAACCCACAGAAAAATATTGATTCGTTCTCCAGCCCACAAATACTTGAAGGATTGGATGACATCTTTTAGAAGAAGATGAAGTAGGCTGAGCTAGGAAAAATTAATCTAATTAATTAATCCCAAACTTGTTTCAAATAAAATTAAACTTGAAAGAAAAAAATGTATAATACCTATCTATTAACACCGTTTTGCTCGGTAACACAGCGCGTTTTTTTTCTTCTTTAGATTGTTCTAGGTATATCTCGATGTTTTATTATTTTAAATTTAAGTAAAATAGCTTTCTCTTGAGTATGAATCATTAAAGTTTTGTGAATAACTAAATGTGTGAATAATATTCTTAACGTTAAATGATGTGGAATATGTTCAGGCAGACATCAACGCCTTCAATCGGATAAATACAGATGTTTGAAGGTCTCAGTGATTTATGGCGGATACAATAATGACAAGACCGAGTAAGAACATTGAACCGGCGTCCTCCAACTACCATTGATAGGACGTCAGTAGCCTGACAGATGATTTTTGGGGCGACGTGCAGAGTGGAACGTTGATATTAGAGACATGGAATTGCTACAAGACCATTTGCAGCATGACTCACATATACTTTGGAAATTGTATGAACATCCAATGAAGATTGTATTAACCAGGCTTGGATAAACATAACTAAAACACCCTATAAATATTAAATAATTTATTAATCCCACGACAGACAGATGAGAAACGAAAGTTACTTAGGTTGCTAAAAACGCAAAATGGGAGTGAATATTTTGATGTTGAAGAAACAATCTTTTCATCTCCCGAAAGTAATATCATAGCTTTTGCTAATCATAGGTATACCTACCTAATGCAATTATTTTATTTTAATGGAGGAATAGACCGAAGCTGAATCGGGCAAAAGCCTTTGATCATTATATAACCCAACATATTATATTATAAAATTTGACATTCATTGATAGCCGTATATCACTGAAAGTGTATAGTTAGTGGGCTTTATGGTGATTAGGTAGTAGTAGAGTAAAAAAAAGTAGTAAAGTAAACAAGGAATTTCTCCTTGGATTTTCGTCCGACTACCCGGAGGTGTCGCGGACGTCGCCAGCCGTCCTCAAGAGAGGATCGGAACTAGTAGTAGTAGTAGATCAAGAGGCAAACGTGATTGAGAACTCAATCGCCTCATAAGAGTCACAAATGACTCCGTTACTCGATTGTCCCACTTAATTGAGTGCTAAAATCACAGTGGAAAGAGAGCTCACTGTTAATTTATCCTCCGTCGACACGAATACATAAACGTTTGTGAGGAACAGAATGAGATTCCGGAATGAAAAAGGGCGCCGTTACTGTCAGTAAAAGGCTCATAAACATCAAGAGTCGGAGAGCCCCGACCATCTCATAAATATATTTGAGTGTAAACAGCCGGTTGGCGGTCGGTAGTTAATGGAGAGACGCCTGTAGTGAGAAGGAAGGTTGTAAAGGCCATTGTAAAGGAGAGAGGACGAGGTGGGGGTTTTAAGTGGGCGTTAATTGCTGTTCAAGTCGTAAACTTGATGGTCGGAGACTGTTTAACGGCTAGGAAGCACGCCAGGGGACAACAAGTGACTAATACGGGCCCCGCGGTTGATTTTTATTGGGGTCCCATCATCCAGTGATTTTCACGGAGAGAAACGAGGTCCGTTTTTGGAGTTACGAGCTAACAACAGGTCGTTTTATTGTCGAATACACCCCCATTCAGCGGAACAACTTTATCGATTGCAACTGCAGGTATACAATCCTATTTAGCAAACGTTCCCATAACTTTTAACCCAGTGCCGGACTCTAAACTCAATACCGCATCTACGTTAAAGAAAAGATTTCACTGAAAATATTAGTTTTATGTCCATGCCCATCAACAGTAATCCAATAGACCCTACCTCCTAGATAAACAAAAGACCGCTGGCACGTGTTACGTGATCTTAATAAGTTACAATCCTTCACAGCAGCAGTTCGTGAGTGCGTTACGCAGTCTTTGCGAAGTTGTGTAGTCCATGAATATGAAAAAAATTCAAAGTTTATAGGAGAAGAAAACGAATCATGATAATCAGTGTGCATTTATGAAAGGCCCGTCCGTGCTATTCCAATGTCCGTCTATATGACCACATTACATCTCAGTATTATCGGATTTCCTCGAAACAGAGCATTCCAATTAGAAACCATGGTACAGAAGGAGTGAGCTAAGAATGTATTGATTCTAAACGATACCGAAACGCAGATATTGAAATTCAAGCTCAATGATCTCCTCGATGATTCCGTGGTTGATTTAGGGGTTTCAGTGGATATGTGTTGTCTTGGCTCAGCCACTTTGAAGAGCTTTCTTCAAAATCCTACGATTTCCTTTCCGACTCATATACTCTCTTTCCCCTGAGGTTCTACTCATGGTATATCAAGCATGTATCCATACCGAACTCCATGTTGCATGATATTTTGGTGGTCCTACGGTAAAGCTGAAATAGTCTACAAATTGTCTACAAGTCTATAAAACTAGTACAAGTCCACAAATAGTCTACTGTCCATAAGCTAGGTTGGATGGATCTATGTACTCAAATGTATGCGGCTTGTGAAAAATGATCAGCACGTTTGTTGTTTGGGTGCAACAAACCATGTTTACTTCACCAGATCTCGCTGAAATCTCCGACCACATTCGGTACATTTCTAACTCCTCCCTAATGTTGCCGTCTGTACAACCTACTAAGAGCTGTCCGTCAGAATTTTCCAGAACACCTTAAAATGTGTACTTACTGAACAAGAATTTTAAATTATAAGATATTTTATTTAAAATGGCTGGTAGTATTTTCTAATTAGTAATGTAGTTATTGACTGATTTTTCCGAGACTTTATCACCGGTTTGGAATGTATATACATTAAACAAGTGTACCAAATATAACAACCTTTATATTGCATGTTAAGGCTATTACACAAAATTCTATTCTATTCTAGCACAGTAGTCTTACGTTTTTACAGTCGCAGCACACAGTCTAACTAACATTTACTGCAGTGATAAACTATTCCTTAAAAATAATGCTACAATCACTGCAAAACAATTCGTCATTTTCTTGCCCCCCCCCCCCCCTTTTCTGAACTGATAAATCGTGAAAACAAGAAAATGAAAATAATTATTAAATTGGGATTTAAAAACTTGAATTTTACAACCATTTTTCTTAAAATTTTCACCGTGAAAAAAAAAAGGTTTTTCAAGACAGATGTGCTGGGTCTGAGACCCATAATCGATTTGGATACCAAAATTACTTAAAAATGACACCCCATTTACCAAAAATTGATCATTTAAGCCGAAGTACACATACCCTCGTGATGAGGTCGCTACACCTTCTGCAGGATAACCAGGAAGGGTACTCCTCAACTTGTTTCTTAAAGGAAATGAAGGGGAGAATAGGAAAATCCACACACCCCGGTCAAATCCGACTGTACCAAAGGGTTCAGAAATGCCACTCATGTTTAATTTGAGGCTAATTCGTTGAAAACTGAGTAAAACTGAAGAATACAATGGGTGGTTCAACCACCACCGTGGTTGTGCGATGTCGGATTGAAGGTAGATGATGAAGATCCTCGCAAGGGGGTGTTGAAAGAAAAAAAAAACTGCTGACTTGACGACAGGTATGTGCAGCATTAGTGACATCTGTTGGGGAATGGCTGAGTTACTAAGGGTTGTTTCGGCTGTGTCAGCCAATATGGCCGACAAAAGGGCCCCTTTTGATGTCCGCCCCCTGCACCCCACCACCACCACGAGATCTTCGAGGTCCCGTCGTGTAATGGGGGTTGGAGTTGGAGCCCGAGGGGTTGGGAACTAGTAGGGGAACACCCTTATCCCTTCACTTTGTGGAACCGACCCAGGGGAGGGCAGCCTGCTGTTAAGGTTGGGAGATGGTCGACCGCCTGACCAGCGTCCATTGCCCTATTAAGATAACAATTGAATATGAATGGAAACTTCAGGTTGTTACTAAAATTCAACAATCTCCATTACAGAACGCTGCAAATTATTACTCAGAGGTTTATTATTCATGCATTGAACTTCTGCGTAAACCAGTGATCTATGTATGTTAGACGAAGTCTGCAATACATTATCTGAACTTGGCACCTCAAACCTCCATATCTTGTAATTCCATTCAAGATGAAGATGGTTGGGCTGCCGCCAGCCGAGCGGTATAGCTCAGATCTCCTGTTTAATGATCTTTGCAGCTCGACTCCCTACCTAACCGATTTTTCAAATAGTGAGCTCATGGATGACTGCACATGAACGCGAGTGGTCTCATTCAATTCAGGGAACAATTTCTATATGATTCAGACTAGAAAAATACTATTCTCTTACAGAGAAAGTTTTTGCGATTTCGATTTTTTGATAGAATAATCCTTAAATGTAATCCCTTACGGTTGATTGGTCAAGATGACGAGATTACTGACAGATCTCAGATCAATGTTGGATACTTTAGACAAATTTAAGTATTTTCCTTTACGTAAATCACCCATCGGTTCAACAATATGTAACTAGTCTGTGATACATTATCTAAAATCGACGATTACCAAGATATCTTGTAATTTTATTCTATATGGCCTAAAAGTGGCTCCATTCAGGTACACTTAACTTCAATAGATCGATTAGGAAACTAATTATCCACAAAAGTCTTCAGCTGATTAGTCCGCTTCTACACCTTGTAATCTACTTCTATTTATACCAAAGATCACTGAAAACGATTTGGCTACAAATATAATTCCCTAACACTAAACCTCTACTGGTCCCTAGTATGTAACACAAGCCCGTACCTAATTATAATAATTATCTACAATGGTGAATGCACTGTACATCGACTATGAATGAAACTTGAAAATGAATCAACTGAGATTTAATGAGATGGTAATTACGTAGGCTTAATTTGTCCGCAAATACACAAGACATGTTATGAAACACTCGATTTCAAAAGAAATTCATGAAAAAAAATTCAATTGTATTGACCTTTGTTCAAATTTACTAGTCGATTTTTTACGATGTAAAAGACGTTCTAATTCACGTTCATGTTGATGTTACTTTTTTCTATCAAAGTTCTAGTTCTAAAAGAGAGCGAACGGATGAACGTAAAGCGGCCCAAGTGGGCTCATTCGACTTATTGAAGTTTTAAAGCCTGAAGTTATATGGAAGGATATTATTCATAAAATGAGTATTGACATAAATAAAGACAGTTAATAAATTCAGTGTATACAGAGTACTCTAAAGTTTAAATTAAAATCGAAATAAGCATTTCAGAATAATATATTTCTTCTCTCTAGTTTATAACTAAGTATTTGAATTATTCGGAAATTTGAAGTATATTTGAAAATCGAAAATCCACGAAGTCTTATTCATTATTTTAAGAACTGCATTTATGGAAATGCTTTATAGTCCTACTAATTATTTATTATATTTTTTCATGTATTGTATTCATGTAATTCGTAGTCCATTGCTCTCCATTCCGGGGATAATACCTATTCTTGCTCTTTCATATTTTGAAATTTATTTCGTCAGCAATGAGATGAGACACAATGAATTCAAATAATGACCAGACCAGACCACGACCACCATGACTCATGACCATGATGAGTAACCAGTAAAATCTTCAAGAGCATATATGAATAGAAAATGCGGAGCGTGGCTGTGACAATGATGTTTGTCATGCTAGACATCTCCCAATCAATCTCATCAAACAACATTCCTGCAAACGATGAATCAGCAAACTTTGTCTCAGAATCATTGTAAGGTCGATACATTACGTGTAGTACCTTTTAAATATTGAAAAAGGAAAAGGCTTTTCCAGTGAATATTCAAAGTTCTGCCCGTTGGAAGAAGAGTCATAGCCTGGCTGAGTTGTCGTTGGCGCGGTATCACTATGGAAATGGGTGATCGATGCTGATCTCGCGTGTCGTTAATTCGGGAGAGAATTGAATCAGGAACAATGCCTCCCCTCTTTCACTTCCATTTTCTGTTCAGGGGAGAAAAGGAGAGAGAAAAAAAACTGAAACCTGTAATTTGTGTGGTGCAATGTTTTATGAAACAGGGAAAACATGAGTTACGATCCGCTGCTCATATTGTAGACTAGTACATACACGCTACAATTACCTGGCATAATTGCACATCGCCGTTAATTGAAGCACGGTATGACGCCGTACATTAGTATATTACTTTTTGTTTCCAAACTTTTATAAATCGATAATGATGGTAGCGGTCAACGGCTTCATCAGGCAAGACAGCTTGGCAACAAATTTATACCAGTAGAACTGGTATACAAGAACCAAACATAACTACTTCTAGTCGGTTATTCATAAGAGTCCCAAAATTGTCCCATTAAGACCCAAGAGCAAATTTTTTTTGTTACCTCAATTTTGATTATTATTTCAAATTTCAAGGTGTGTAGACTCAAATCTGCAATATCCGCCCATCGTAAAAGCCAAGAAAGGCCTAAGAACAGACATGCAAAAATTGTTTTTTCTCACTTGGACTTCATTTGGGTCTAGTTGGTCCAAATTCTAACTTACCCGATCGCACTGCCCTAGAATCTGTAGGCCAAAGCGAGGTTTTTGGGGTCTTTTACATCAGGAACATACAATAACAGAAATACTAACCAACACGGACAGTTTTCAACTAGAATACAACAAATTCAACTATCGAATTAATTTTAACAATCAAAAACTCAGAACTACTTTGGTAGTTGGATATATTTTTAATTATTCGCGCTCAATGTTGTGTTTAATTATTCGTGTTAAGCTTGCCACGAGCTCCAGCTGAACTAAATACTTTCTGTTGCAAATAGCTTTTCGAGGTATTGAGTTTCATTGGTCAGACACCATTCTCTAAAAGTTCTATATTTGTAAATAACATTATAGAAAAAATACGCTGAATGATCAACTAGTTAGGTATACAGAAATAGAAAGTAGAATGAATAAATATGATATGTATCAATCTGTTCTGTAGATATGCTTAGAATATATAATATCATATCATAGATATATTGTAAAATTTAGCCGTTTTAATTCCACATGGTTCTTTAGTGATTCTTGAGGGGGGAGTGGGTATTAGTTACTTGGATAAGGTCACCACGGAGTTCAAGTTACCTATTTGATATTTCTGAATTTAGTTAATCTCCTACTCCCAAGTCACACACTACACTGGATCATTGATATCAGGCATGCCGCAATTTGAATCAAACGCCTCAATAGTGCCTCTGAGATGTTGCGTTTTTCATCTACGTAGCGGTCCCATGAAGTGAGCCATTCAAATGCAATGCTGCCGACGCCCTATTTGGTTTGTTCTACGTTCAAGTTTTCCACCCACACTAAATTGGTTCGAGAGAACATTTTTGTTTAGTAAGGCAAGCTTTTCTTTTTAGGAAAGTGGATTTCTAATTTGAGCTGCATCAATCGGAAGAATATCGTATGAAACGTTTTACCACACGCAGTATTCGTAATCCGTCTGGAGGAATGATAAATATAGTAGAATATGACATTTTCTATGACAGTACAGACAATGGTCACGTTGTACTCTGTCATCTTACAATTTGCTGTTCCTTCACGTATCACACGTGGCTGATTCTTTTTTCATAACTAGTAAGAAGGGACAGACGCCTAATCGATGTAGAAACGTCTCAAATGTTCTAAAAAAATACCGATTTGAAAAAAGTTACATATCACATATTGGCATCTTAACACTAAAGCAGCATACAGAATGTACAATTCAATCAAAGTATATTCCATAACGTGCTATCATCAAATCATGAGCCATTAAACTGAATAAGAGCGGATTGACTGTATCCAGAATGCGGCCGGCGTCGCGGCGGCGCGACGAGTCCAACGACCGGATGGTGGCAGTGGGGCCGCTAATAGTCCTTGATTAAGTAAATAATTTCAAGCCCCCATCAACCTCCAGCTACAACCAATCCTATAGGACGCCCTCAACTCACTGGACTGTACGTATGTCACAAGAAAGATTCAGGGAGACACCAATTAAACACACTCGGTATATTTATAAAAACCACAAAATTTCCAAACTATGGAAAGAAAACCTGAGAATAGAGGTAGAGAGAAAAGGAGTAGATCCATGACTGGGAAGATTTGTGAACATTTATGAGGGATTGGGCATGAAGTTGAACTCCAATAGCGATTCGGAGAGATTGACGTACGAACGAGGAATGAGCTTTGGAAACAATCCCTGACTTTTAAATGATGTTTTTTTAATTATGCTGAAAAACTGAGGAGTGTGTCACGCAGGTTCCTTATATCAGAAATACTGCAGATTCAGTTTACTGTAAAACAATTCCGCTATAAAATTATGACGATGGTACTGCCGAACAAATAGCTGATGAACATAAGGAGGCGAACGGTGTCTATGAGAGCTTACATTAGTTGTCAGAAGTTTATTCCTGGTATCACCATTTTTCCCGTGACATTCCTTGATTTGGAAGTTTGATCTGAAGAAAGCAGGATCCAAATAATCCAAGGGGAAGATTCATTTGAAGAACACACATGTGAAAGGACGCTGAACTAAAGTAAAGGCAGTTGATTTCTTATACCTACTTCAATACAATCTAGATAATTCACATTTGTTAACACCACTTATAACACCGTAGGAAGTAATTTATAAAGGTAAGAAACAGATCATATTTCGCCTAATTGAGATAATTCTTACATTAACCATCATGATATATTAAAAAATAATAAGGTGTATAACAATGAAGTGTTGAAATATTCTAGTTGCCCCTTCAAAGCGCTGAGGGGATTTACATGCAACGCTCAGAGGATAAACCTGAAGTTAGAAAACCTTAGGTCTGTGTCCAGGAGTGTGTTTAAAGAATCACAAGGAGGAACTACCCTATCCATCACAGGTGGGACATACCATTTACCCAATGAAAATCCAATTTTAATGCATAAGCCGAAGTTTAGTGTAAAATTTTCTTAATCGTGAGAGTTAAATATTCATAGTATCTGTTACTCCAAAGATAACGTTTTTAGGTTATTCTGACAATGGAGATATTATGACTCAATTCCAATTGTCAGATTGTTTCAAAGAATGTGTTCTTGTTTTATTGAGTGGAGAATGATATGATGAGATTGCTTGAAAAGCCCGACAAACAATAAAAGTTGTCTGATGCTTGGGTTGGAGAAACCCTCGATCCCCCACCAAGCTCAGTCTTGAATAAACCTTCGTACGTTTCACGAATGCCCCTCATTTCTGCGTTTTCCCACCATAGCAAAGGCACTCGTATTCAAAAAACAGATAATTACCCTGTTGTGTAAGCTCAATCTGGGATTCCCTTATTCATGGAAAATGAAACTTATTTGACATCATTTGAGTGTCACTCAAAGGTCTGCTAAATCGTCATACTTTACGTTCTATAACAACCCGAACGGAATGGCATTAATCAACTGGTTTGGACAATTTTCAAAAGGGAAAACATGATAAGTAGCTGGGCTCTTCTAAACATTCGTAAGACAATTTTATAGACACGAATCAAGATTCTGCACCTTGAAATCTCACTTGAACGAATAATACAACTCAATCTTTCAAGATCCTCCTTAGCGAAAAGAGGGATCCTTTCTCGTTTTGAAGCTGACTTCTTCAGAAAAACCACCTGTCAAAGGCACATCGGCGGTGGATGTGGCTTGAGAATTCGCTACTTTTACCGCTCTGTAAATGCTCCTCCAGCATTACATTATTATAACTTCTTTGTCAAGTTGGAATAACAGAAAAAAAAGCATAAAGCGACCCCGCCCGTTAAGAACTGGTCGTCTCAATATGGACGGAAGCCGGCACGACTCGCTTCATGAGTCGTCGAAAAACGACCGGAATTCCATGACCAAGTTGGATGATCTTGTTCGGGGAGCTCGCGAGTAATTCTTTTAATTGCGCGAAGAATCGCTGGCAGCGTAAATATTTTCAGCAGTGTCGGGCGCGCGCTGTCACATTACTCAGTTTATCAGTCTTTTCTAATTAATTGGGCGGTTTGCTGATGTCAACGTGAAAATAATGGATGAGGCAGATCTGTGTCGTGTGTCAACGAGCTGGTCAGAACGTCCAGCAAAGGACCGATAAGTTTCAAGATTCGTATTAGCTCACTCAAAGATCGTTTACAGAAATTCATTGAAGCCATTAACTAATCTAGTTAGACTAAACTAATGAAGACTTTTTTTTCTCAACTTTCAATCTCCTAACCGTTATTGATAGCGATTGGATTGACGTAACGAGTAGCGAGTTGACCCATTCGATTTGTTGATGGGATGTTTGTCGAATGACGAACATGAAAACATTTGAATTATTTCGAATGTTTTCTATATACTGATTTTTGAAGATTTCATCCATGCGATTTGGCTGTTGAGGATAGAGGGCAAATGGTAAATAAAACTCAGCGCCACATCATGTTGGACCCAAGCCGTTGTTTATTCCTGTTCATTCGGAGAGACGCGCTAGACGGCCGGATGTAAAACTGCGCATGTAAAAACGTAAAACAACAGGTTATAAATTATCGGGTTTTCCTTGGTCGATTACAATGGGTCAATATTGAAAATTATAAACCAAAATGACAGTGAATAACTGTCTAAGACAACATCATCAATAAATTATGCTCAATTGTGACAAGCTATACGAAATCTGATATTTCAAACGATATTCCACTTTCTTTTTAAATACACATAAACTAACAGTTATTTCAGCTTTTGATTACTAATGTGGAGTTCATTGCTGTCGTGATCTTACCGTTATAAAATTAAAATCGATTATTCGAACCTGTCGTGTCGGTCCACGAAAAATAGAGTCCATTAAATTCAATCTGCCGTGAATGGTCATTAACAATATAGACGAAAAAACAGTCTGATGATTTACATAATGATTTTCCTCAACGAGAATTCATGATTTTCCTTATCTACGAACTTCCATTGTCGAAACGAATTTGTGAAGCCTGATTACATTTGGTGCGATATTTCCAATTATGAGGAAAACCAATTTTCACACAACCCCCAGTGAATGGGCGAGGGTGGAAAACTCTCTTGGGGCACTGGGAACAATATTGATGAAAAAACAATCTGATGATTTACATAATGATTTCCCCAACGAGAAAATATGATTTTCTTCAACTACCTCCTGCCGCTGTCGAAACGAATTTGTGAAGCCTGATTACGTTAGGCGCGATATTTTAAATTATAACGAAAACCTATTTTCACACAACCCACAGAGAAAACTCCCTAGAGGCACTGGGAAAAGATAATTCTCCCAGGAAAAGTGGCAGCGATTCAGCCCCTACCAGGGATTGTTGGCGAAGAGGCGGGGAGAAGGGGGGTGTCCGTGCGACATGCAACCCGACCCAGTCATGCACGTCAGCCTCTCGCCTACCGTTAGTTTCAATATTTGTACGGCCACGGCGTTGAGTTTATTTTAGGGGAAGGGAGCCTTAACCAACCGATTACAAACCCATCAGACATTAGTTCCAACATCAGGTTAACCGTGGGTGGAACAATCTCCATCCATTCATATTTTCGAATAACTTAGGGTTGTCATTCCTAAGTGTTAACAGATACTTTACACCTTTCTTTTTCTAACTCTCGACTCATCTATCGACCTGAATGACTGATTTCCCTTTGGCATTTTCCTGGTCGTACGTAAAGAACCCAAAAGCAAACAATTGCCACATTCTCTGTTGAATGAGCCACAACGAACTTGTAAGAGCATATGTATACGCGTGTGCATACATTTACGCACTCTGGGTTATTCGGTGTTTTAGCTATAGAAACCTGCAAAGCTGAGGACGATCTAAAGGATGAAGGGTGTCCCTTCAGAATGATCAGCCAACAACATAACACTCCCGAAAACTCCAACTGACATGCTCACTCATGTGATTCAATGGCACCGCTGATCATTTGAACAACCTGGAAGAATAAAAATGCCTATCGTACTGGACTTGCTAGTAAAGACGGATTCCCCTATAAAGGTAAGTTAGTAATAATTATATTTTATCAGTGCATTACAACGAACGGAAAGCGGGTAGAATATACATCGAAAATTAAGGTGTAGAATAAATATCTAACGTTCATACACAAATGAGGAAAAATTTGGTGGTCAGTCAATTAAATATCGGAGCCACATTTTTGTCAACGGTTTGAAACCAGTTTGAAAGGTGGTAATGCTCGCGAATCAACCCTTATCTGTCTGATAACAGTTTGAAAACAGTTGTTGAACCACAGCCTGAAAAAGCTCACGAGAGCAAAGCAATGTTTTTCGGGGACTTTTGACTAATTGTGTTGATTCATTATCTACTTTTAGGAATGAAAACGTTCTCCTGAAAATGGAAATAATTATAACCCCTTGAAAATGGAATCATACGGCAGAAGCTTCTGAAATCAATTAGAGATGTAAATAGAGAACAAATGATAAAACTAAGAAATCCTAATTGATCAATGTAAGTATTTATACAATGACGAGGTATTAAACTTTCCTGTTGGATACACCGGACGCTATCTTCCTCCTATGCAAGCATGAATGAACAAAGAGAATTGATTCAACGAGAACCCAATTCCTGCGCCCAAAGTCAACCATGATCATCGAAATGAGATGAGTGTGAAGTAAACAGGCAATACCCACATCAAAAAATTCACTAACGTTGGCGAATTAAGTTTGGAGAATCTGCGCAAATGCTGCAGTTACGAGATCAGGAGTTCCATTATTCGGTTTTAAGTGTTGATAATTGGACAACATTGCAAACAGCCGCAAAAGTGGGGTAACGAGTTAATAATTTTACGGAATGGACCAAGTCTTTCAACGATTTATCCGATTTACACTTTTTTTGAGAAACCTATATTACAATTATGGCTTTTTGCTGAGGCTTAAGTGTTAGTAGAACTCTTAACTCAATACATCACTTTTCTGATTGGTTCCTTTCTTCTTAATGGACGTCTCGGAAAAAACCCATTCAAGTGATAGTTAGCGGCGTAGACGCGAACTTTATTAGTTGAATCGGAAAACTGATTCTAGAATTTGTTAAAACCCGCTGGTCACAACTGCTCATATTCGTATTTGAACCATTTTTCGTTACTGATCGGTAATCTCCCAGTCGTCTGTGGTTACTTTGTCTGATTTAAAGATAGAGCACAGAAGAATTAAAGTTGCTCTAATACATCTTCTAAATGGCTGGGAATCTAACACAAGCCTGTTTCACTAATAATCAATTTACTTATACGATTATTTCGGGCTAAGACCATTCTATAAGAGCGTGTTGGAATAGACGCCCTCTCTAGGTGGTCTTCAGGTGCTCTCGTCCCTCAAAACACGTAGGAGTTGCCTTTGAGCTCCGTGAATTATTCATCACCGGAGAGTAATTAGGCGTTACGTTTATTCTGGTTGTGTTAACACTAAGGCTCAACTTCATCTCCGTTCATTAATTTACGCTGAGCTCGGGCGCGTGACGACAATCAGTTGCTTGGAATACGGAATATCCTAATTTTGCTCGCTATATTATGATTAATGTAAAATATTCGGCGGAACTAAACGTGAACTACTTTTCGGTATATAGGTTCTGCCATGTCCGGAGGCCATAGACACCAGCGGTATAGTCAGATGCCACGAATTTCAGTAACGATTTTCCTGGACTCCTGCGAACACTCGAAACAACTGAACAGACATGCGTAAATCAAGGATTTCATATTGAAACATGCGCAGCAGCTCCTCGTGATCGTGTTGAAATGCTTTATGGATTTTACGTTTCGCAAAACTATTAATTGATTTGTGCACAATTAAACTCATGGGAGACCATTTACAACTTACTCCACGGATTCCCTCAAAATTGAAAAGTGAAGCGGGGTTTTATTCGATGCTGCAACAATCAGATGAATATCAAAATAAAAACTATACCTATAACATTATCAAGATTTTTAAACTTCTCGCCATGCTTCTTTAGTGGATTTAAAAGATGCCAAATATGAAAATATAAAATATTGAATTTGACTGGAAAAAACATACGTAGCGCGTGTTGTTTATGTTCTCTCATCGTACGTAGCTTCACAAAATAATTGTAATTTTCTGCTGCCATTGCTGATGGGATCTACCAAAATGAAAACATCTTTTTGATTGTGTTTTGACCGAATCTTATACGAGCTTTGAGGGAGCGCTAATGCAATTGTATTGATGGAAACAGGATATCTAACTTTCTATGACTCTTCAATGCATTATTCTGCTCATTGATAGTGGTGTGATGAGTAAAGATTTATGTCATGGAAACCTCGGAGGACCTTGGATAGTTTTGATTAGTTGCTTCGGAACTAATCGAGGTAATTCCTTTAAAAAATAACGTTTGTCTTACTTTGCTCTGTGAAGAGTGTACTGAGACGGTAAATGCGGACCCGATACTGAAATTAAATAAAATGGTTCCCTCGGATATTTTCTCAGGGAGAAACAACGGTAAAACTAAAAGAGCAACACTGAAATCGAATCTCTCAGTTCAGAAGTTGCAAAGCGGTGCTAGAGAGGAGGAAATCTGGAGCCATAACTACTACGTGGACTGGGGTCCCGAGGGAGGTCAAGTTGTTGGGAAGCAAGTAAAACTCCTTCGTGTCTGGAAAAAGTGAGAGAGGGTGATATAGAGGGAGTGAAAGGTACTGAGGAGTGGGGTTGTGAACAAAAAAAAAAAAAAAAAAAGGAAAACCGGCAATCAGAAAAGTTTTGTTGTTGAAGAGGGTCATGGGGGGTGATCGAGGGGGTTAAGGGATGCCTGCTGAAGAGAAAAGAAGGCAAAAAGAACGAAGAAAGAAGGGGAAAAGAGGAGGAAAGGTCCAATTAAGAGATTGGTGCAGTCCCGGGGCGCTTTACGAAAAGACTGGAGAAACGGCAGGGGAGTGAAGTACGTGGCGAAGGAGTCGGCGGGGGGTTGCATTGAGTCAGTTTCAACCCCTCCCACGTGATTTATCGCCCTCCCATTTTGTGTATTTCCCAGACAAAAGGCAGTAACAACCACCCCCTCCCACGCAGGTTCCACTATTCAACGCCGCTACCCAACCACCACCATCACGATGTACTGCCGGTTGCATCGTTGTTGGGAACGGGAAGTTGTCGACAATTGATTCCTAAATTGAAAATCTCCCTCCGGACGGAGATCTGGGCTATCAAATGGAGCCTAATCGTAAACACTGAGCTTTATATACTGACAACGTGTGAACAACTGACGTACGCGATATTGACAACAACTGAGACATGTTTGTTCAAAAAACTTGACAAGATATAAGATCCTAATAACCTAACAGGATCAAGTAAAAACGTTGTTTACATTTACATTTTTTTCCACGCCGTTCTCTGCGCGCCAAAAGTCCATATACTTACGCGTCTCTACTATGGGAGCATTGTTATATTTGACAAGGAAATCCTTGAATTTGACTCATACTTTCTATTACCAGTGGTGACAGTAATAAATTCTCATTTCTTGTAAATGTTTAGCAGGGGAATAATGACCATTCAACAGTTGAAAGGCAACTTTTTCGTCTTTCAAGACTTGGAAGAAGTGATTCCCGCATGGAAACTGTATATAATGAGTATACGCTCTACTCATAAACATTGCCTTCACAATTCTCTTCTGGCAATTTGGTTGATTTGAGAATGAATGGCGCCTTCTTTTGCGAAACCATCAGCTCTCTCGTTATCCGGAATCCCTTCGTGTGCTGGACACCATTGGAACCATAAGACAGATCCCCGAGTCACCAAACATTCGAAAAGATGGAACAACTCCAAAGAAAAAGGGTTGTAATGTTACATTCTGGCAGATAAATCAACATGAGCAACGAACAATATCATGAGGTACGTTCCATTCATCATTCGAAAAGCAGTTAACTAATAGTTAAATAATGACTGACGCAAAATGAGAAATATTGATTCTCAAGACTCGCTGACCCTTTTAAGATTAAAATTCATTGCTAAAAACTCCCATAGAAAAAGAGCAAAGATGTTACATTTTTACTGCTAAGCAATCATTACTAACTACCAAAAATGAGTGCTAAACCATCATCACCTACAAACGAAAAGAAGTTACTTAGATGGATGGATGGAGATCAAACAATCTCAGCTCTTAGGCACTTCATTCCATGTAAATGTATTATTATACATTTGTGTTGCATTTTATTTTTTAACCATACACGTTTTTTCATTCACACAACCAATTTGCTATAGATATTGAAATTTGTTACGACAAGATATCAATGCATCCCTCCACAGATTCACGACTGTGTATGTATATATACCTACATAAACCACTTTTGGTACATATGTGGTACATATACCACTTTTGGGTAAATCAGCTGATTATACAATAATGAAAAAGATGAACCAGTGAGATGGCCCAGAACCCTTTGAATTTGTTACTTCAGTCCATAAGTTGAATGTAGATCGATATACCTATGTTACTTAGTTTTAGTTCGCATTAAAAGCTCTAAGCATCTTTGAATCCTTTGAAATAAGCTAGGTACATTTTTTTCTCTCGTATCGGATCAATCGCCGAGAGATTGTAGTCCGAGGAACTTGTAGGTGGAGCGAGTGATGTACTTTCATGATATATTTTGCCAAAAATACTTGAACAATGTAATTTGCATATGGCCATACTGTACTACTCATCTACTTCTGCTCATCACTAAAAAAATTGTGTTGTTTATAATTGGAAATGTAGGAAGGTGATATTGTACATAAAATAACCTTGGTGAAATTTGAATCATACTAGAGAAAAGTAGGAGCTGCACTGTAAAGTATTATGAACGATGTATACAGACTCCATCCCAGTAAGATCTTACAAGACAATTAGTGAAACTTACGACATGAGTATATGTTTGACAGCGCTAATCCAACCGTTAAATTTCGATGGGGAATCGTTTCGATGGGACAGGGCGTTGCAGATCGCATTCTAAGCTCATAGCATTCTTGAATATCGGGGTTTTATCTCGTCAGCTATATTTTCTCGAATCGGATCAATCGTCGAAAGGGAGCAAGGCCGAGGATAAGTGGAGGCAGAGCGAGGGGCTGAGGGTGCCGATTTCTCCCCTTATTTCCTGCCCTTCCGACGAAAATCCGACTGCCTAGGAACCCCCCCCCCCCCCCCGCACCATCGCATCCGCCTCTTCAAGGCAAAAACGGAGTCTCAACGAACAAGGACGAGCTCGGGGAGCTACAAGGTACCAGGCACGGAGGGCGGGCGGAGGAAAAGCGATATAACAGCCTTTTCTTTCTCCTAAAGGGGAGGTTTTCCCTTGCAGTCCCCAGAGAAATGTGATCTGTCATTGCCAAAACCACTGCACTTAGTGGCTTCGGAGAAAATGGCCCTTACCTTTTCTCCACACTGAGTTGTGTTTTTCGGGAGGGTCGTGGCTCTGCAACTTACAACTTGAAACGCCGAGGGGAAGGTTTTCGGACTGTTTTCCCCCTCACTCCACAACATTGCTACCTATTTGGAGAAATATCCAGCAAATTGTTTTTTCTCTCACTGCCTTGTATCCTATCGATAGTCCCATGTTTATATTCAATACTAGGAGGTTTATCCGGTATTACTCTGTTCAGGGAAATAACGAAGGTGAGGGCTTCACAATCATCATTATAACACAAGTCCAATTTACAGTTCAAGTCTTTCTTAATATTGTTTTTGTTTTTTCCTGCGCCCTGGAAATAATAACTTTTAAAGGTACAATGTTGAGCCAAATCATTATTTTTAGTGAGGGATTTCTTCTTGAAAATATAATGTAGTCTATATTAGTCGGAGAACATGTAGCTTTCTAACGGTTAAAGGATTTTTAACATGTATTCTACAGTTTTTTTTTAGTTAAATCTTGACACGAGAAAAAAAAATCGTTGAATTTTATAATATCAGAATAAATATATCTTTAGTGTTGATACATTTGATAGATACATCTATATATAGATTCCTAACAAAAAAAAAAAACTGTAAGCTGTTACCCCGTGTTTCCACGGAATGGTCAGAATATCGTACAGTACACCTTCTGAGTGTTAAAGTTTGGTGCAATACTTCATTCAGTTGGAAGTAGCTCACAGCAAGTGCAAGCGGTTGAAGACCACGTGCTCCAGAAACTTCAGTTTTCATAGGTACCCACTAATCACTGGTACTGATCCACCAAAAATGATTCGCAAAACAACAATGTTATGACCAGAACAGTTGAAACTTCATGCAGGAGCCCTCATTTAGATGCAATGTTGTTTGGAATAAAACAAGAATCGTGAGTTAATTTCTTGATTTAAGAATGAAATACAAATCTTATGTAGTTGCAAACTAAGTACTTTAAATGTAATTCATAGTTTTCAAAATATCAAGATTTTGTCGACGGTTATGTCAAACAATTATGGGGATAACTGCTGCAATTTGTCATTTTTTTGTTATCGATCAAGACAACCTTTAGACTTTTTATGTGAATTGGCTAGGAATCATTCCTTGTACTCTCCCTCACAGAAATTCATATCCCCGTTGAAAAGCCATGGGTAGAAACCTGAACGAATTAAAGAATACAGTTTCTCAATCAGGATGAAGGTAAGGGGGAACATAAAATTCCAGTTGCACAAATATGTTTTTACACTACAAAAAATGAACTCTTTCTTCCTTGATCCAAAGATTTAATAGTAGAAAACAGGATTAAGAAGGCCCTGGAATTCGCCAGATATTGAATCAGCCACAGGGTACACATCTCATCATCTCTATCCTCTTATCTTCATCAATAATGCAACAATGTAATCAAATTATTCTAATTCTCGTGGTCCGATTCGAGATAGTGCATCTTAGCGGCATCCCTCATAATGAACTATACGATACGTACAATTATTTTCGGTTGAATCGATGTCGTGAACAAATAATCTCCTTCATTATTTTTACAAGCCCCACCCCTTACTACCACCGGTAGCACGGAAAGCAACACGTGCTCAGTGATATGGGATGACTATCCCACCCCACCCATTCCAAACAAAGTTTCCTCCAAGTTGGTTTTATTGGCTCCAGGCACGGCAACCTTTCTCCGGGAATAACTTCGAATATGCTGGACTTAGTTGTTATTTCCGAAAATTACAACATGCGATTCGAATTCTACCCCCCAATCTTAGAGGTAAATTGACTTCTTTCATTTTCTTCTCTGAAAATACCGTTTTCGATGTTTATTTCCGCCGAAGCAAATCTTGATGATTTACGTGTGATGGCTCTGCTAGAAAAGCACTGCATTTCCACTTTTTTTCTGCATTGTAGTAATTGATGAATATTTGGCAGAAAACCAATACTAGGCTATTCTTAATCTAAACCAAGAATGAATTATATAGTTGCACAACTTTCCATTTCGAAAAGATCATTCCAAATTGATAAAACCGTAAATTTTCCGAAAAAGCGTTCACATTCTTTTCAAAATAATTATCCATTCTCACAAATCAATATATACTGATCAATATATACTCACAAATCAATTATATATATACTGATTCGGGTGCATACCTTATGCCATATAAATCATCTTCATCGTTACATTAAAATGATATTTTTTATATTTGGTAACTGAAGTTTCAGCTGAGCAAGTGGACATCAAAGATTTAGCCGTTAAGAAATTTATAATAAAATTAAAATACCTTTAAATTAGTTAGGTAAGTACACGTTAAAAATAACAAAATCAATCTTTTTCGCTGTTTGACAAGCTTAGAACTGAATATTCGACTTAGCTATACCATGATGGAACAACTGGAAGATAAAGTGGAACATTTAGAGTTGGGCTGTTTCGGACAAAATTTAGCCCACAAACACACATAAATACAATGAAACGGGCCAATAGATTTCATCTTTGATCATGTTCATGTCGCCATCATCCCCAAAATATCTACAAGTACTGAAAGGTGAGAAGGAGGAGGTTGAGCAGGGTAGGAATTTTGATTTGCTTGGTTTGATTTGAAAAAACTAACAGTTCATTAGAAGATCAACATAGCTGGCCAGAGGATTGAAACAATCATTCACTTCAGACCAAGCAGATGGAGTAGGTAAATGTTAAGTAGATGTTAGGTATTAGACTCAGTATGGTGCGATGTGCCTGTACCAACAGTTCTATTCATCACGTTTTTGATTTGATAATACAAAACACTGAATTAAAATAACCCATTAACGCTACCTGAAGGCATATTACCGTCTATGCGTTTAAAAAAATTATTTCAAGTCTTATCAGTTGGTGACTCCATACGTTATAATCGGTGGTCGTTTCAAATTATTATTCCAGGTTACAATGATAGGACAAAAGCTCGCACGGTGCGCGGCGCACACCTCCCCGCGCCTGACATCCGGAGCTTGTACAGCTGGCCCTGCCGCAAGATGGCCGAACGAGATAGCGAGCAGCGCGAGCCCATGGGAGGAGAAGCAGCTGACGCAAAAACCCAGCGGAGGAGGAAAGAAAAGTAGCGTTCGATCTGATAGGACGGTCAACTGCGGGTCCGAGCGGGACGAGCCGAGATGAAGATACTCCAGCAGATGTCCAAGCCTGAACGTGTGGTCAGGTTTGAATGTGTAGGTACCTACCCAGCCATTCTATAGTATTTAGCAGGATTTTTATCTTTTGAATGCAATGAAGAACTACGCTATGCCTGAGACATTGTATCTTAGCGTAAGCGCAATGAAAAGTAAGCAAACGTCTTCGAGCACATACTTAACTAACATACATGCACCATTGTATGTAAAGGGCGGAAGTAATACTGGAGTCTTTGGAATTTTCTTGAAGGTTTTCATTCCTTAACCATCGACTAGTTTAGTTATACAGAACATAAAAGCCCTTAGAACTGATGTAAAAAATGTCGCACATCGACTCTAGTTGTTCCTAACTTCTGACCAGCCCGATCGCTTAGCACGCACATACGCTAAAGGCCAAAAATTGGTCAGAAACGTTTCAAAAACGTCGTTTTCCAGGTGAGATATCATTTTCAATTAATTTTAGAAGCGAATCGATTGAGATTAAAAAACGTCATTTTAAGGGTGAAAACGCTGAAGAAAATGTTTGTAAAATCTTGTAAATCTTGTAAGACCGAAATAATGTTTTCGAGCAGAAATGTTTCAAAGTTGTGCCTGTAACTTGTTTTTGTTTCCTCACGGACAGTTTGTATATTTGGGACCTCCTTTCCAGTACTTCTTTGATAAGGAAAAAGTGGAAAGCTCTTTAGTCAAACCTTCAACACATATCTTCCATCATGTCATATTAATATTTACATATTGTTCATCTCACCGGCTTCTAGAATTGACTTATGAAGGTCAGTTTTTAATGTTTGGCTTGGGAAGGGAAAGTTTACTCTAATAATTTTATCAAAATTTCATTATAATCTATAAACCTCCGTTACATCAATCAATTCTTGGTATTACGATCCTTTCCTCCTGACTTTTTGGGCATCTTACACTAACTTTCATCTTAACACGAAGTGTTTTTCCCTCCAATCCACACACATGCACACGCTTCCCCTCTATCCATTTTCCTCTGGTTCATAAAACATCACTAAAAGATGTCTTGTTCTCCCGAGGGACGGCGTACAATTACGTTTTAATCATCGGTGCTCGGCTAAATATACACTGACCGAGTTATCTAACCAATAAATGTTTTTATAGCAACGTACACCTTTTTTTGCTCCCCATTATAGAATGTACACGATGTAAGAGATAGTTTGTTTATCGTAGTTACCATGGGGGACGCCAGGACCACGTGGTGATGCTTCAATTAGGTCTGGTGACCGGAAATTAAAAAACCCTCCGAGCTCTGGGGGCCCCCGCGAGTGGGCAAGATGGGAAGGGCGTGGCACGGCTCCGACTCTATTATATTTTTCCCACCTATTCACGCCCTGAACCGTCTGATTACTATCATCCTGCGATTCTAGTCCTCTCAACCTTGGGAAGTGAGAGCAGTGAGTCAAGGAAGCAACTGTGACTGATGTTATCAATTTGGTTTGTAGGAACACGCTTTCGCGATGGGTCAACCTTTAACGGGACCTCCGTGGAGGCTTTTGAGTGTTGAGCAATAAAAACATATTGTAGAATAATTGATGCATTACAGAATGTATTATGACAAAAAAATTGGAATGGTTAGATTCACGACAATTAAAGGGCCCTGAGACAGAGTTAAGCAACGGGCATTGAATAGTTGATACCCATAATCGGGGGGATGTAATCTATTCAATCAATTGCACTGCCTGCTTTCAATATCTGCTAATAGAGTAATCGTACTGTTTATTTCCAACCTGTGCTACTAGAGTTACTTGGCGTGCCTCATTATTCATTCCAGTGCGAGATATCTAATTTTTAATAATAATTTTTGGTGTCACCTATTAGAATGGAAGGTCTGGGAAATCGGGAGTAATGTGATATTTTCAATCAACTGAACTCTAAGTTTCCAGTATATGGTGCGAGAATATTTATACTCTTCGGTTTCAACATTGCTACTAGCGTAAGTTGGGTTGTATGATTTTGTTATATTTAGTAAATTATTTTGAGATCAGTATTTCGTGTTCACTATCGAGATTTGGCTACGTGCTCAAGATATTCCAATAGCGCTCGTTTTTCATTATAAGAGAGTTTTTTTGTGCTGACGGGTTACGGCAGCTCAACCGTCTTCCTAGAGCGAGAAACGCGATGCTCATCGTCGATTTGGCAAATGAGCCGGTTAGCGGGCCTTTTAAATAACGCGTAGGTCTGTGAACTAATGCTTTATTGAGAGTTTTTAGGGGACGTCCATATTGAAAGGAAATATTCAGTAAAATGATAATCCCTATTACTATTTTTTAAAGCCACTATATTTATAAGTAGCTTTGCTTCCGCTAGGTATGTGAACTGAACAATTTCCTTGTGGTGCAGAAAGTTGTTTTCCCGAATCCTACCTATCTCTCAACCTTTAAAGATTAATCTTTATGTCAAACGGAAAACTAACCAGTTACCTAATAAATTACCTTGGTCACATTCATGATTTTGGAACACATCTGTCGCACACTTCCCATACTTATCTACTGATTGTATCATTAATTTAGAATGATATTAGTTAGGAATGAATTGAAACATTTTTATTCTACCGTTCAATCTAACATTTTATGCTTCCTACATTTTTGAAAATGTAAGAATTCAGAAGGTACTCAGCTAGTTTTTGAATGTTTAAACTCATTAATCCATGGAAAATGACTTTCGACCATTTTGTGATACTAGTTGTACTTAGATGAGAAGCTCATAAATGACGACACTGTGAGAAACTAACGTTTTCGTGAAAGAGATGATGGAAAGTTGGTAGTACCTGAAGTCGGGTAAAAGAGGAAATATATTCAAAGGAAGGAAGAAATATTCATCTTGTATTATAATAAGAGAATCGCAGTACAACATTTTCGAGGCGCAGTACAAGCTTTTCATTAGATCGAAGTGGTGTAAATAAAACTTTTAAAAGGCTCTGCAACGACACCTTAATCTTGAACGTTAAAAACCAAATATCTCGTCTTCTCCAATTCACCGTCCAAACAATATATTAGCGCACAAATAAAATTGCACATCTGTGGCTCACAGAGTGGGTGTGCTTCGTGTCGTGCTGGAACGGGTTCCTTCAGCGAAGTATTGGGCATTATAATCGATGAAATTCTGAAGTAGGAAGTTCATTTAATAGCTCTGGCAAATACTTCGTAAATCCACCCACCTATCCCATAAACTCCGAGGATGCCTTAGCCTAGTAAATTTAATTGCAATGCACATGGCTCTGATGCAAATCATCATATACTTTGGTATTATTGCTTGGGGAGGAGCAGCTTCAGGTTTAATTAACTCACTCAACATTTTACAAAAATCTATCTTAAAAATGATTTCTAAAAAACCTCGTAGATTTCCAACAATTGATCTATCCAACTTCGTCCGCGTATTTTCCATCTGCCAACTTCATACAAGAATCTCACTCTCTTTCTACCACAAGCATCACTATCTCTTCATTATCCCACGTGGTTACGCTAAGGGTTTACGACCTACCTCCGAAGCGGTTATACCCGCACCAAAAACTATGGAGCACTTCCAGACTCGTACATTACTGCCTCTCGTATCTAATCCGACTACTGCCTGATGAGATGAGGAACCCTTCCGGTTTCTCTCCCTCAGCCTTCTAAAGAAAAGAAAAAAATTTTCTTCTAAAAAAAATCGTAACTCGGCTAATCTCTCGCGGTTTTTCAAGGTGTCAAGAGGCCCTATCCAGTGTTTATGTGACACACTCCTACACGTATAATTATTTTTATCATTTTTGAATCTATCTGATTTCCTTTTATTAACGTTTAACTTACAATTAGCAACTCTCCCTAGCCGCACAGGTATTTCCCTATGGCCCGGGGGTATATTCCATTGTTTTAATCTAATTATGGAAGTAAATGTTACTTGATTTTTCGGAATAAACTTTCTTTTCATCTTCTTTTTTTCATCCATCTACAAGATGTTATGAAGGCAGTAAAATTCTAGCCATTCTTGAAGCTACTCCTCAAGTCGTCAGAATGTGATTGTCAGTCTACAGGCCCAGTAATATTGTAGTATTAAGTTCTTGTAAATTACTCCTATTTCACCTAGTTTGTGATAAATGGGTACGACATGGGCAATTAATCCTATTCCTGATAGTTAAAATATAATGTATTGTAATTATTTGGGTCAATACTTATTTATCTATAATTTCTTGTATGTCTAGTTCTGTTGGAAAGTTGGTTATCGGGCCCTCCTTCGCCTCTGTAAGGTGACGTAAGCGCCCAAATTCCTGCACAAAGTCAGTTCGTCGGACGTCCCCGGTTCATTGTTCGACAGAAGCGGGTACACCGAGTCCCGTTATGGTTGTATATTGCCGCCAAGTGACAACAGAAAGAACACCGAACAGCGGGTGAAACTGTTATTTCAACTCGACCTCGATGAACAAAAAAGCCGAGTAAAAAAACCTTGGAGGTTGCCCGTGACCGGGAACATTGTCACCCTCTTGGGCCCCCAGTTTAGGATGAACGACTTGAGAGGGAGGGGAACCGATTTTATTGCTCTGTGCAATTCTGGAAGTTCACAATTCTACCCTGAGCAAATCACTACCCTAGTCAGGTTGGGGATGAAGATTATATCATTCGGTTCTTTTCTACCTATCTAACAAATTCTTCGCACTGTAACAAATTATTCAACTATTAATACGGTTGGACATCTGTTGTATACGAGTACCTGGTCGCTCATAGCATTAGTGTCGCTAGCTCCCTGCGAGAAGCTACATCGCTCGCTACCTACTTGCCTCCTCTCATCCGACTACCTTGCGGTCCTTTACGAAGAATTCAGTTCATGTCCCATCGATCCCATTTGCGACATTTCTTATAAAAGTTAACAGTTTGAAAACTGCAGTTTTATTTAATAACATATTGCTATTGATCAACAATAAAATACGGTGTTAGAAGAGGGATGAGAGGAGACTATGAAACACTTCAGTACAATTTCAAATAGAAGTGTTTTCGACCTGAGTATTCATGGCCTTCGATGGTGATCTAGTAGTTTTCATTTTCAAACCCAGTGAAGTACAAATTTTGATCAACACATGTTGATCTTTTAACTTCAACTGAGCTTCATTGTGTGTTAATTTACAAATGAGTTATAATAAATATGAATATGATAATGGTGATTTAAAGAATATGATCAATAAGTTATAACAGATTGGTTAATTCGATTTTTTTTCCAAATCACTGTGCAATAAATTGAAGGAATTCAACGCAAAACTTTCTTGTCCCATTGCAGAATAGTGTGCCTATTAATTTTCAATACATACATACAGTTTTCTACTTACCATTTGGATTTCATTACGCAACAACATCTCACTGATATCGTACCTGCAACATATAAAATTGAAATATTGGTTAGATAACAGTAGTATTTGTAATAGTCAACATTTATCATAGATGATGATAGAATAATGTAGTTACGAATTAGGAATTATTTATAGTCATAAAAAATTGAGTGAATTCGAAGGAGGCTCCGAAAGTCATTTTATGAGCTATGGCATGGTATAGCGAATGGTCTATCATAAGTCCATCCTAAATTGGAGTTCAGATGATGCATATGAAAATAAGAACGAAATTTTTAACTCAGGTAATTATCAGTAGTTACATTCTGCAGATAGATGACTTTCATTTTATGATGTTTTGATTTCACTCAGTTGACTCAAAAACTCAAATTCTAACTAACCTGACCTGAAAAGTGTAGGTCTGAATTTGATAATCTTAGAGATTCATTCCCATCGATGAATGAATGATTGTTCGTATTCCCATACAAATTTCTCAGATGGTATTGCTAACACTGCCAATTGCTATTCTTGTAGTAGGCACCGCTGAACTGACAGCTTCAATAATGCAGGGGAACTTTTTTGATTCGTTTTGCCCAATGTTTACCGTTTTTATCATCATTAATCAAAATGATTTATTTTACTACCTATTGATCTGCTCCATGGGTAATTGATTCAGCTGACTGAGTAGCTCTGTTGTATGCACAGCTGAACTGACCTGACCTGATGATGCGTCAGATGATCTGAGGAAAGCTTTTTTGATTTAGTCCGATGTTTACCAATTTAAACTTAGGTCATCAAAGCGGATTATCTTAGTCTCGGCTGATCCGTTGATTAATTTCGTAACTGAGCTCCGTATTTCCAACGTGGGTTCAATCCACATCCTTCATCAATGGTAGGGGCGTCACGAGGTCTGATTGTTATTGCTTGACACAATAATTATTCAATTATTATCGATCGAAAGCCAAGAAGGGGAACGGGACGTCATTGTTAGCGAGTCGGCCATGAGCGGTCGGCCGTCCCCTCACTCATCATCGGCTCGTAAAAGCCGAGTGATTTACGCCCGCCATTGCTCGGCCCGACCATTGGCTTCTGCAAATCAAACCGATTAATCAACTGCGGCAGGGGCCCCGTCGGACAGGCCATAGCCCGTACACCCCTAAGGTGAACGAGCGGATTTGTCATTCCGACGATGGAGACCGCTCGGTGAAGTTTTTAATAAGCGACATTCCCCGAGAGGGGAGAGTCTGAATTGATAACCGATACCCCCGATATTTTGCGGGAAGGTCCCTAATATTTCGACGAATCGAGATTATTTTTATCCAAACAAATACTGTCCAATCATTTTTTTGAATCGAAACCCTTACTGTTTAGTGCTTTGCTTACCATCGAAATGTAAGGTACAATAACTCTGTTTGAAGACATAAGGAATGGTGTAGCTGCTGTATAGGAATAGTGTAGTGTACCCCTCATGATTTGAAGCTATCAGCTAGCAACAACCACAAGTACCCCTAATATAAAAAGCTTCAGTTCACAGCTTAATACTCAGGAGTAGCAGTTTGGAAAAACAGGAATCAATGATATAAACTTCTTGATGAAGGTTGATATTTACTTAGGAGATCCTGTCGTTCTTGGGCTACAACTGAAGAGAAGGGCAAGAGGTGTGTCACGGCTCACCTCTCATCTTGTTCGAAGTTTTCGTGAAAGGTATCTGCTTGCTGAGGCACTGCAAGATGAGGTGAGCCTTCTAGCTAGTTCTGCCTGCTGAGGAAGCTACTGGCCGGATATAACAAGGTTATAAGTCCCTAGTGACGCATTCTACCTCAGATCAGGCAGGGCAGACCTCATGGGCTGGGTATGCCCAATCACTGCCCCCACGAGTACGATTTTAACAGGGATTTAGGATCAGGGTGTTGTGCCGGTGGTCACCGCCTGCGAGCCTTCGCACTCCTTCAAACCCCTCGTACCGGTTTTGATAAGGAAAATCACCTCATTACTGGAATCTCTACTTTCCCCGGATGCCTTACAGGGCGTCAACACCGAGGGCAGAGAATTCGTGCTTGCCTTTTCACCGCTCCATCTTCGCCTGGTTGAGGACTTCCCTCCACAAGCTCAATTCTAAGTAGTATACATTATGGGTGTGTGAAGTAGGGAAGCTCTTGTGCAGTAACCCCTCCAGGAGTTGGATCGATTAGCCAGCAACACCCACAGGATACCCGTAAAGCTAAATTGCGACATGGCATAGCTACATGCTACAGGCTAACAGTGTGAAGAAACAGGAAGGAAGACCTATTCACATCTACCACAATGAATCACTTTTGTGCTTGGCAACTTTGTGATACTGTCAATTGTTATGTATATCGATTGTCACAAAGTAGGTATATCGTAATTGTTTCTATGCATCACTCTTGAAATTATAACAGTCTCTCCCACTCTCAAATAATTTCCATAACTGCAAGACTGAATGATATGTCAATATGACCGTATTTGTTACCCACTGTACATTTCTATTGGAATCATGGGATTAACGTTACTCCAAAGCATCTCTGAGGTAAGGGCTTGATTGAACTTATAGTTCCACTAATTAAGTGAATAATTAACTGAATTATAGCAGATTTTCGTTTGAGCATCAATATCCGTATATACGGATATATTCGAATCGAAATGATGAATGTAATGAAGATCAGAATGTATTCTGCTGTTTCCGCCTTCTTACACGGAGCCGGCATTCTATTCTCGTGGTTGCAAGTAACAATTTTGTTAAGATGTTACCTTGAGGGACAGTTAATCGTGAGAACGAACAGAAATAGGTAAGATAGGTTTTTACTGTTGTTCGATAATTACCGATGTTCAACTTCTTGAATTATAGAACCCCTGAATTGGCAAAACTTCGTGATAATGACACCAAAGGCTTCATGGAAAGCGCTGATAGGCATGGCATACCGCAGACTCGTCAGGAAATACCACTTTCAGATAAATGCGGTAGTTTTTTAAAAAAGCTTATCTAGTTTTCAAAAGGAAACAGGATGATCGAATTTGATACCTAAATTATCCAAATAATGAGTAAGCAGCTTAATTTTGGATGTTTCGTATCTATAAATTACCTGCTTGAGCTACGTTTAATCAAACAAGAAGTACGTCGATTCAGGAACAAGTTTGATGTCCATTTAACACAAGAATTTTTACCAGTACTGAAATAGGCCTCTTGCTGTAGGTAGTTAAAATTAATACCTACACTTGAAGGGAGAAAACAATGAAAAAAAGAACAAAAATTGCTGAACAAACAAAAGGGTTTGTCGCAATAAATAACGTAGTTATTTAACAGAGAAGATCTGCAGGCGGAAAAAATTAACTAATTACGGGAATGGAGTGTAGATTTATCATTGTTTTAAACCAGCAAAGAGCGGGGTGGATAATTTTATTTGCCTTGCGGCCTTTGAAAAGGATGTGTTTTCTCTGTAAAGCAGGAAAACGCTGACTTGAAGTAATTGTGAGAGGTGTTCCACGAGATACACATCGCGTTGATGGGCAGGTGAGATTTCACGCGGCTTCCGATAATTTGAGCTGCCCGGAACCAGCTTGGACTTACCTCCCTTTAGTTGGCTGGATAAATAATGAAAATGTAATTGCCAAACACAATTTATAACCAATAGAATTATCATGCTATAAGATATTTCAAGAAAATAACTTTTACGTCTTATTTTATAAACGTTATGAGCTTTGTCTATATTACTCTGGCTACAACCAAGGTTGAGGAGGTCCCATTATTGGAACTAAGAATGAAAATTATACCGCAATTACTGGTACGTCCCCTGATGATGGATTAGAAAAAAATCAAAATTTGTTGTTTTCAAAGTGATTTTTGAAATATACATTTGTCGAGGGGTTGACCAACAAATAGTTATAATAGATGGGCGGGGGGGGGGGGGGGGTAGCTAAATTTGAGGTTTCCTTGGTCGACTACAAAGGTTTTTGATTGAGTAAAGTAAGATCAATTCAAAATAGATCCGTTTGAGCTTTGGTTGTCTATGATTCGGTTGTAGCAATTCAACTTCTTCTGCTACAATTCTACGTTTTTTGGAGGAAAACAAAGTAAACAACCTCATGCACACGCAAAGTTGAAACACTTAGGCAGACCATTTTTTCCACACTCATGTTCGAAAGCACTTTCAGATATAATGCACGTACGCTTTAAATAGTTCTCTATAAATTTCGTTTAGTTCAAGAGTTTGATCCTACCATCTGTACGAGCTATAATCAACTTATTATTGTTCACAAACCGTCCAGTTTTTTTTAAAATGAAAACCGACTTCGAATATAATACAGGTCTCAGACATAAATTAATGTTCATGCAGAGTCCACATTGCAGGATATTTGAACTTGGTACTTTCTTCATCAGAAAAATTAGCTACAGTAAAACCAGGCATTACTAGAACAGGAATTATTTAGATTTAGGTGTCAAACCGAAACCTAATAAGGCAAAAATATTTTTCCTTTGGTGATTGTAGAAAAACTAGCTTTCATTTTAGACTTTGAGGGAAAATCGGATTAATTGAGAATGAAAAACCTTCTCCAAGTTTCAGGTAAAAATACAGTTGTAGTCGTCAACGGGAGGAAACGCATGGATGCTCTTAAAGACACATCATCCATGAGAGGCGCGATCATTTTGCAATAGCACGGCTCCATGGAAAGATCAGACTGAATTTTTCAATTTGAATATTTTTCATTGCTTCCATTTTTGCTATTATTGGCGCCTTGCATAGGTAAATGAGAACAGGGTGCAAAGTAAGGATCCACTACGACTCGTAAGCAGGCAAGAAAGTGGGCACCTGAATTTATTCATTACGGCAGCTGAAGAGGAAGAATGTTGGTAATTTAGAACCGGTTTTCCCCCGGAGAGGGCAGAATGGTGCGACGTCAGGTAGGCAGACCGCTATCCGAGCCAGTTCATCGCTGCATAAATGTGTTGCCGGGCCATGAGATCCACTCTCGCTTTTCTTGTAGTGTATGATCGGTTGATTTGTAATCGAAAGGATTCCAACAGTGAAACTAGTATTCAGGGTTTGTGATAATGATATGTAGTGCGTTGAATGCTTACTTGTTACGGTGATTGATGAGGGTGGGCGAGGTACGAGTGAGGCTTTCGTGAACAACCCTCGGTGAAAATATTGTAGACTTCTGATACCACCAAAGTCAAAAATACCTACAACCAATCTGGCTTTATGCATCTGGCAATATTGTCCTTAAGAAAGTGGTAATTGACTGTCATATCTAACCAAAGTGTGTGAATGCCAATTTAAATTTATTTAATATGTTGCTGGTTTCTTTACCTAATGCATTTCTTGGATGTTTTGAAAACGGCATCCGTCAGAAACGTCGAGAATAATGAATTTTTAGCATCCAACATTCGTAAGTATTCATTACAAGAGTATAGTAGGAGAAGACTTGAGCCGAACATAAGAAGAGAAACATATCCACACAGTAAGCATCCTACTTGCCGATTTAGATATTAGTATTTTTGTATGTTCATAGTTTCAAGTCATTCGTTCTATTGTCGGGTAGTTTCAAGTAACAAAAACAAATTTAAATAAATAACGAAAACGATTGGTGAAGTGTAAGCAGTTAGCTAAACTGCTAACTAACAGTTGACATTTCAATTCTACTGATCGGCTATTTCCGCAATTTTGGGATATGTCAACACGGTCTAGCGAATACCAGATTTTGTGATCATCAACACTCGGGACTGTTTGTTTAGTCGGTTTCCCCAGCCTAATTTTCAATTTTTAACAAGATAACACGCTAAATACACTATCGGTGTAAAAGATTGAAAGAGCCCATTAGCTAAAAATGTTAATAATAATCATTAAATGAATACTACGAACATTAAGTTAAGTAACATAACAACGTACAATTATATTGTACTACAGTTATTAACCATCTTAGTCATATAGTGATTACAGGCATCCTGTGATAAGAATAACGTTAAACAACGAGTTCGTGATAGTTGCTTCGCGTTAATGCACATGCAACTAGATTACCAAATGAATTTTCCATTTAGGTTTTGTCAGTCTTCTTACAAGATATCGTTGTCACACTAATTGGGTGTATTGATAAGTTCTTCATTTTCAAAGTGATTACGTATAAACCAAGGAAAATGGGATTGTACAGTGATGACAAAATTAATATATTAATGTTTCATTTCCACGTGGCCTTATTGAAAATATAATCTAGTCCTTTGGAATTGCAGTTCTCTGGGCACAACATCATGGGTAGCAAATGAGTTCCACTTTTTACACTTTAATTAGGACCGTACCGTGGGTACTCCATGCATAAAGGAACCCGGTGCTCATCATATCTGATAGTGCAAGAACAATAGGCTGGCACGAGATCCGTTTAGTTAACTCCTCCCTCACAAGAAGTCTTGAAGTATTGAAGTCTTGAATGTGGTCTAACCCAGAAGGCATTTTTCTCTGCCACTCTGGCTACACCAACCATGTTGGATTTAGTCGTGAAGATTTTCTCTCAACTAAAAACTTCAATCGAGCAGGAAATATCGTAAGGTTAAGACAACAAATTACGACGTAAGAGTTTTGCTATGGAGTAGAGGACGAGTGGAGCCATTTTCTGCAATTCGAATATTGATAATATCCTATAAGGAGTACATTAATTTGGTAACCACTAATACTCAATTTTGACGATGTTGATAAGGTGGTGGCAATTCAACACAATCATCTACAGTGGGTTTTCTGGTACCAAGGAATTGATTCTTTGAGGTGGAAAAAGTATGTTGGATTGCTAAAATACCTATGAGTATATCATTAATTTATGTAAAATATTATCGTGTTACGAACTAGAAATGAGTACAAGTAATATCTCACTGCGTTATCAAAACTACTTATTGAACCGAATGGAGCTATAACTATAACCCAATAAATAAAGAATAAGTTCATTTTTAATTCATCACTGCCTTTTTTATTCGTTTGTTTTTTTAGTACATTTTTTTAATACAACTAGTAAGGTACTTGTTAGTACTTTAAAGGTACCTACTTTACTTTCTCTACCTTTATTACCGAGATATTTAAACATGATGACCACTTAGTGAGTAGTTACTTTCATTTTTTCTCTGAGAAATCCACATCGACTAAAAATTGTGTTGATTTATAGAACTAATTCCACGTTTATGTGAATTTTCTATTTGCACATTATCAGTGAATTGATAGTGTATTTGAAGGAAACGTTTAAGATGAAAAGGTGCAAAAGAAAATGAGAACAACTAACATTGAGTGGCACTCAAGCCATGGATATACCTCCCGTTTGAAAGTTACAGCAATACGGATTTCTTTAACCATCAATCTACATTTTTTAATTTGGAAGGAAGTATTAAAGTGTATGAATGGTTTCATCAAAAGGAGTTGGAATATTAAATATAGTAAAGGATAATTCTTAAGAAACACTAGTTACAGAGGAATGGAGAAAATCTAGTGGTAACGGCTGGAGTTGATTGTTATCCATTTAATCAACATGAGAAACAATTTATCTTAAATTCATAGATTCTCTAAAATTGTTGGAATATTTTTTCAGGAAGAACACTAGATGGGAACACCAAACGTCCTTGAAAATGCGAAGGCCCGATAGAGAAGGCATAGACGGCGGGAGAAAAATGAAGCCCTAGTGGGGGAACAACGCAAGGCGCATGCGCCCACCGCCATGTTGCTCCTATGGCGGCGCTCAGCTCTCAACGAGTTTGGACTCGCCCTTCGTCACGTGTTCCTTCTCATAGTTAATGCAGCTCACACTGCATATCACATAGGATGATATCTTTGCATTTCTGTAATATGTCTGTTACCGTTTTCATTTTTAAACCCAAAGTAATGGATTTTATTTGATTAAGGAAAAATTATTTAATTTACGGTTTTTCTGAATGTCAAAGGTAAAAACCATTTCTCTAGATACCACCATCTTGTACTGATAGATATGAACATTTATGGAGCAGCACCTAAAATATAGTGTTTCATTTTATGTTAACTGATTCGGAACGTACTCCATTGAAGAAATCATTTAATTACCTTTTATCCTTCATTGCATTATTTCTAGTACTTTTTTAAATGGGTGATAGCGGTTTTCAATTATTTAATATATTTTACCCGAACTTGTGTTCTGTTAGGATGGTAATTACTTGATTATATAATAATGAAAAGATATATAAACATGTAAGGGGACATAGATCTAGGATACTTTTATTTGCAATGGAAAAGTATCATGTAGATGCCTAATATTTATTTTACAACCCCATCAAAAGACTCAAATCTCCGGATATAACTGTCTGAGTCCTTCCTGTCTGTGTCCTTCGCTTTCAGTGTTTACTCTTGGATATAATTTTCTTACAAAAACACTGCTAATATTGTCATTAAGAATGTACCTGAAGATTTTGTTGCCTTAACATTTTAATGTCATGTAGAATCCATTACAGTGAAGTTATGTTGTAAAAACAATAAACAATTTTCAAGGAATAAGTTAGGTATATTCCTAAAGTACCTATGGTTTTGTTGCCTGTATGTAAGTAAGTTGTTTGCCTATAAACAGTTTCTTTCTGTAAGCATCTAGCAGGCTTGTATATGTCTTAAAATTTGATTATCGACCAGATTCGAAATATATTTCGGTACATTGGTATAAGCTGTCATTAGGTTCATGATCGTTGATGAATGGTCATAATAGGTCTTGATCATTCGTTGTCACGATAAAAATATTAATTAATAGTATCTAGTTAATTATTCACGAGAGTATTTAGAGGATTGTAGATTGTCGATTGATTATATAAGCAGAGTGCCCATAGTAAGAAGCTACATTTAATCAAGTAAACTAATGTCAACATTAAAAAATGCCGTCTTGCTTAAAAAAACCCATATGTTGCTTAAATATCATTGAATTCAAACTATTCTTGTAGTAGTGATCAATGATTATCACATTGTTGTTGATGGTTAAAAACGAAATTGAGACCATGCAGTAATCTAGTTGAGTACTATTTGTTAAATGTAATAGCAAATACATGGCCATACTGGCTAAAAATTCGATTTATTAGTTTTTTTCCAACTACTGAAATTGATCCGATTCGATAGGCTTCTTTTGAATGTCCACAGTTACTTACGATCACCAACAAAAGAAACTAGGGACCAGTTTCCTGATCGTAACTGAGCCACCACTTTATTACAAACCAGAATACTGAGAATAAAAATGAAGATAAACTTGGATGTAGATAAATTATACACACTTGAAACTATTTGAAAATGTAAATACCCTCGTAAATTACAGTTTCTCAATTAATAAAAAAACGTGTTGAACACTCCAATTCAGACACTCAAGCATTCAAACATGGTACAGAGGAAAAACAAGATAAATTGAAACCGGAAGGTAAGAGCGAACAAGATGAACATTTATGTAAATATACGTAACGGTGGGGTCTGTATTATAGTTGTTAGTTATGATTGGCATCTGTATTATCCGACAGCGCGAGTGAGCTGCTATCATCGACTCGATGGTAGAAACACAATTGGCGATCCCTCAATGGCTCTCCCATAAATCCATATATTTGTTTTAATTTCCATTAAACAAACTCGGTATCAAATGGAGGAAGCGCCGTAATAGGGTATTATGCAGAGGCCACAAGTTCTAACCACGCTAGTCGTCCAACCAATTTATAGATTGATAATAATATTGATTTAGGATATTTGTTTATTTTTGAGATGCAAGATTGCGAGCATCTATACCACTAGACTAAGCAGAACAGTTTTCCGTATAAAGAGTGGCCTCCGTATAATACACAGGTAGAGTGCCATTTTGCATGCTGCAATTGTGTGGACAAACCATCGAGTCTGTAATCGTGGGTAAGGATTATTGTGGTAATCAGCTAAGTCATGCTGCTTGCTGTAATTCTAAAAGGTCTCGAGCTTCGGAATGCCAAATTTTACTTCCGATAAGGATTTAAGAGTTTCTTTCTCCACCGATCCGCATTCCTCGAACTGGGTCGCAGGGCTGACGTAATTGTCGACTTGAGGTCCGAACCCAGACCCGAGAGGCCGGCACTAAGTTTTTGTTGCCGGTCTCCCCCATCCACTTGGCCGTCCGGAACAGATGGGGTCCAATTATTCGCTCCGATAAGCTCTAATTGCTTACAACAATAACGAAGCCTCCAATTCGTACTCGCGTCGCTTCGAGGAGCTTCGGAGACCTCTCCCGTCATTTCCACTTCGGCTCTTCGGTGGATCGTCGATAGATTTTCGGTTCTGTCATTGGCTAGTTAAGCAGAGAAGTGAACCACAGTGGTCGGTTAATCTTTCGGCAGACTCCCCATTTCCACATTGTCACCAACTGTCCTCCAAAGGAAAGTGCAAAATTTAAGGCAATGCAAATATGCAAATATAATTGAATAAAATTTATGAACTGATCGATGAACTGATGAATTCTATCACATGATTGAATAGATCACATGGCTGTGTTGTGGCTCAATGATTAGAACTTAGTTGGACTACAACTTTATGTGCACGAATTGACTATCTACATTGAATGTATACATGATAAGACAGGATGAGAACGAGTTCTGTTACCTACCCTGAAGGGTTAGGTCCCTAAGGAGCGTGTATCTGACCCCTAGTAGCAAGAGACCCAGCTTCACTACACTGGGAGCAAGTACCACTCTGATGGGAGAACAGCAGCTACACCATGCAAAATATTGGGAGCAGATAAATTCTCAATAGGAGGACAAAACTTGCACCGTATAATAAGAGCAAGTAATTTCAGAAGAAAAACATCTGCACCATTCGTAGGAGCAAGTACTAACCTCTGAGGAAACCAGCTACACCATTTTGTGGTAACGTAAAGGGGAAAACTGCGAGAGTCAAACGTTGAAGATGTTTGGAAATATGGTAGATAAATAAGGCGAGAGTAGTATTGGGCTTAAGGAAGAAGGCCTGGGCTGAGTGACTCTGGTGCTCGGGAGCCCAAGTATTTGAAGGACGCAAAGCCCCCCCTACTCATGGCTTTGAGAAAAACCCAAAGCCGTTCGGGAAGCCCGGAGTTTTCTCGAGGTACACGAAGTCTTATGTTGGTATTTTTATTGCGTGAAACATATACGAGCTTTCTAGGAGAGGTTCACAACATGAGATATTCACGTATTCTATTTTCCTTAAATTAGAATGGGTTTATGTAAGATCCGACATAAACATAATAATTCTCTAGCTACTGGCATCATCAACGGTCCTACTTGCATGAAAGCAGTCTGGAATTCCAACTTGGATCAAGGACTCCATGCGGGGGTATTGGTTTTTCTGCCTAAACGAATCAACTCAAGTTGGTAATACATAATGGGACTTGCAAGCCAATAATATTCCCTCTCTCATCCTCTTTAGTTTGGAAGGTTAACAGCTGGTCTACACGTTGAGCTAGACAACTGAGAAACAATAAATGAGTTCTCCTAAAAACAAAACTCCGTATGTCTTTGATTTCTATAAAGAGACACAATGGTTTCTTAATAAATAAGGTATTATTATGGCGCAGTCGGTGGGAACGCCTTCAGGAATGTCAAATAACACTCAAAATAGTGAAATTGTTTTTGCAAACTTTCCCCAACCGTTTATTAAGGGAAAAAACCGAAACCATATTCGAATGCTGCAATGTATGGTAATCTCCATCACTCGACTGAAAGGAACCGTAGGAAGTAAAGTTTTCTCCCCCGTGCACGTGTAATACCAATTGATGAATTTCAAATTATTTAAATATTGTTGTTATTTAATAAATTTGGATGATTATGCACCATCATTCTTGACGATCGTTTTCCAAAAGCTGGGAATTTATGTTTGGAAGTGCTGGAATAATAATTAACATTCAGAAAATCAAGATCGTCGGATGCCAACAGCTGCCCCTCGTCAGAAAGATGTTTGAAGGACTGCCTTCCAAGCCAACACGTCTGATAAACACAAGAGAAGGTTTGCCCACCCAAGTGTAAATGTTTGGCAGCCAACATCCTCCCCTTTGGGATGAGATTGCTCCGGATGAGGGGCGGACGCGTTGTTTTGATTTATTCCCAAATAGATGAGGCGTTTGTGATATCATTTCGTCAAGAAATCACTCACGAGTGAGTATTACGCTGTTTGAGTTATGACCAGCAATACATTTCACGTGGAATAACCGTTCATTTTTTGGTAAACGTGATTCATTCTCAGATGTTGTGTATCACAAGTTCATCACTGATTGTGATGGTTTCGAAGTATCAATATATTGATGAAAATAATTCCGAATTCAAGGTTATAATCATTAATGACTGATAACCGTTAAGAAGAGGGGCGTAATAAAAAAGCAGAGGTATTTGCGCATACCTCTTCAAACTGTATCATAACGAAAAACGACGCACACTATGGCACAAAGTTTTGTTATTTCTATATTGAATAGCTACGTAGTTCACTTGCATTTATTTGTTTATTTGAGGTCGCTTAATAGCATTCGATATTCAACATACCGATATTTCAATAATAATAGTACGAATATAATGAATTTAATTTGTGAAATTCGGTGTAAGTTACTTAGTTTTAAGGTGGGGGCAGAAATAGTAGGCTTGTTCCATTGTTGCAAGTGTTCATCTTTTAGTTATTTTTTAAGTTATAAGCCTTTGCAATCTTACAAAATTTCTTGTACCCACCCTTAAAAATTTGTCACATTACATTTCAAGGTACGTAGATTCAAAATCTGCATTGTCCATCAGCCGTCCGCCGAATCGGCCATGAAAACCTTTATAATTGACGTAAAATATTCATTCTTTCACACATAGAAAGATTCCATCTGGGTTCTAGTTGTCCTAACTTTTCACCAGCCCGATCGCCTCACATCATAGATGGGGTGGGTAAAAAACCTTTCAAAAACGGGAATTTTACTGACATAGGCAAGTGGAAAGTGCATTGTGTCGTTTTTTAGTATTTATGGAAGAAAAATCCACCCTGAAGGGCTTCAGATCAATACAAACTCACCCCTTGGAAATGATCGCAATTTCTAAACCTAAAAATGACTCCACAAACATCACAATAACATGAATAGTGTGTAATTATCAAAAAACAATAAACCCATTGTTGGCGTTTTCTTATAGTAATTAATACTCAAGTGAGGTAGCACCTACAGACAAAACTAGTCGATACCTAAATTACTAAGTAAGGATTGCACAGGTTACAACAACTCGGAAGACTTCACTACGACTATTACTACTGCCTTCAACCTTTAACTTCCTTTTTCAGGAAGGAGATAAACAAAGTGATTGGTGTAATATACAGACCCCCATAATTTCGTTATCTATCACAGCTTAAGTAAATAACACACTTTTACAGCTGGTGCACCTACTCAAGCCAGAGCAATCGGAAGACTCGGGGTGGAGAGACGACCGACTCAGAGGAAAATCTCGACCCTTGAGTCATCATAGACACCTTGGACGATTCGGCGATGCTTGGCACCTAACCCTTCACTCACTCCCTACGGTAGATGATAAATGAACAATATTGTGAAGCAAGTAAGGCGAGATGCCATCTGACACAAACTCTTCACTAGCCATATATGTGAGCTTGGTAGAATTTGACTTCCTCCTACTGAAACCTGATAAGAAACAATAATACTGTCGTCTACAAGAGCCAAAACGTTGAACTGTGAGTTCATTACTGTATTACGAGTGAGTAGAAGGAAGTTAGCTAACTGCATCTCATCTATATTGAATTAGATTCGATGGACTGCATGAAGAAGCAAGGATGAAAGTTAAGAAATCATCAGCGTACAGATTCTTCTGGCCATCCAGGATCTCGGGCAGCAAAATGCTGAATCACTTTTTGCATTATAACGATTTGTAAACAGATTTCAGCATTAAATTTACTTACCAACAAAGAAGCTATGTACTATACCCAACTTGGCAGACGGTTTTGAATGCGTTCAAAGTGAGAAAACCAGTCATGACGTAATAATAATTCTTTGGATATTTCTAATTGCTAAATCCATCATTTTGACTATAATTTTCAGTAAAATATTTATGAATGATTGTTGAATTCTGCAGTAAAGTCTTATAGGCCAAGTATTTCAGTTTTCAATTCAAAATCTAATGGATGTTGAATGTTGTTCTATGGTGGAGGGAGATTTTCATTATTATTTAATCAACAACCTCTGGTATTAGTTCCATGGACTCATACGAAGTATGGCCTTTTTTTTAAATTTCTCAGTTATTTACCGTGGGGATACCAGCACTACTAATATGGGTCACTCCTCTAGTTTTTGTTACATGCTCGAGGTTTCTCGTATATCTGCCAGAAAATGAGAGTGGCGTCACAAAAAGGAAAGTTACGCAACAAAACGTTTGAACGCATTCATGCACTCATGTTTTGGCGACAACAACAGATGTGGGTCAAGGCCTGACAACAAGGAACACTTCACAGAGCCGACTGAAAGCTGAGGGTTGAAGTGGCGCGCACATCCGAGGGCAATAAAATTGTTTATGGTTCCTCCCCCAAGTCTTTCAAAGAAACGCTGTTGTTACATAACAGTAAACATGTCATCAACCTCGACACACTCCCGCCTTCACTTTCCTGTGTTGTTCATCAACGTACGTCAGCTTCACCTGTACACCAGGTAAGACCACTGACCAGGTAAGTCAGTCTGTCTTTCGATGGGATCCGAAGAACATGCTGGGTGCCTAGGTAAGAGAGCAATTTTCAGTCTAGTTTCCGTTTCCAAGATGTTATAATTTACATTAATTTAGTTTTTACTCAAATTACTCGTGATTTAAAACCGCATTGATAGTCATGGATTGCATAATCGTATAGAATCAACCGCAGGCTATTTGATCAATCGCTAACCACCCATTCCACCAGCCGAGATGACAGGATCATACCAAATCGATGTAGGATTCTATTCGAAATTTCATAAGCTTTGGCGGATCTTGCACGCAAACCAATAACATTTTGAGGGGAAGGGGTCTTAAAAAAATGATATTCTTGATAAAATTATAAAGTTTCATTATTGAAAATATTACACCAAGAACGATTTTTTCCCCATCCACCCTTCGTACCCTTATTTCACCCTCACTACTATGTTATTTCTATGATACCATAGAAGTGGTGGCAAAAACCGAAAATGGACTGATTAAATGTGTTGAAACTAAATCTTTATGAATATCGTATGACTTCTGCTATGTACAGTGATAATGTTAAAAGTGCGTAGACGTACTCATGTATTCCATCTGACCGTTATTGTGTACAGTGATAATTCAAAACCTGTACGCGAAATCTGCTTCTTGTATTCCATCATTGTACAGTGATAGCGATTCTAACTATCGTACACACTGCTAGGGCCAGAAAGAATATCATATTCGAGATAGACTGCATACGCCACCGTAATAGTGTTGAGTGGCCTCAAAAGCTACTGGTACCACAAACCCATCAGGTTTGTCTTGTTTATAAATTAATTTCTCGTTCATGGCTTACTTGTTTATAAAGTCATGATATTATTGAGAACGTACCTTTTTATGCACTTCATTGATCGCTCAATAAATTTTTCATTCTCTCATTCCCGTAAGTTAGTATGAAGTATGGGTTATGAAAATTATTTTAGGCTTGATGGTGTGTTTGCTACCCCTGTTAAATGGCCGCAGCTACGCTACTGCCCACATCTCATTCTTTTCCGCGCGAAAACAAAAAAAGTTCACCATTTGTATACAATGGAAAGGTGAGTGTTCTTTGAATAATCTGGCTCCCATAAAATCGACGTCTATCGCGTGAGGACTTGAATAAATAAGGATCCAAGTGAAGGTTTGAATATTATGAGTTCTGTGCGACGAAGGCTGGACCACACACGGAGGAGGCGGAACCTATCGGTTGAAACAGTCCGAAAATTAATTTCGAAAAAACCTCCGACCGTCCGAGCGAGTTTCTGTGGCCCGTCACACGCGGATGGTGAGCTAATAACACACATTAACTCTTTTACTATATGAAGAGTGATTTACGATAGCCGGGTTGAATGAGTAATGCACTCGGATCTGGTCGTTGGGTCTTGAAACGCTGACTGTTAGTGGGAGAGACCTCGGGGAGAGAATCAATCGCAACGATTGGCTGGTGGATTACAGTGGAACATAGAAGTTAATTTTTTATACACCCCCCCCCCCCCCACCCCGCCAGTTCTTCCCTTTGATAAGTAGCTGAGAAAAAATTCCAACTTAATACTCCTAAGCCCTTACGTCCGTAATATTAAAAAGCGGCAAATTATTACACAAAGACCCATTATCGTAGTATTGATAAACAATAGGCAATTTGTGAACGAGCGGATGATCCTTTGCGATTTTATGATAATTTACTGAAGGAAAACACTTGAAAACCTGGGGCAAAAAATAGCGCACTACTGCACTAAATCAGAATCCGGAGCCCATAACCTGTTAAACAATAGGTACATAATAATTATTCAATATTTTAGGAATATAAGGAGGTCAGAGTGAATAACACTCAGATTATGAATTGAATGTTTATTTTTTGAACAACAAAGTCGGGATATGAAGAACGTATAGATAGGAGAAAATCGATTAATAAAATTAAGCGTTTTGTACATATGCCACGAGCATGCTGGTGCAACTGTTTCTTTTAATATGGTAATTCATTGTAGCTGCACGTTATTTAGGTTGAGCTGTCACTCTCGTCTACTTTCATCGATGCCGGATCAGGTGTTGTGGGACCTGCTCCCTAGTCCAAATTCGTGGAAGATCCAACTAAATCGAGAGCGGAAAAGCCGTTCGTATGTCGTGCATTTTGTTCGGATTCGTGTTATGAACCAAGAACATTCATTTCCCTTAGCTCAACTCCAAGAACATGTGCCTCAGCCAGGTAGTTGTTATATTCCAATTGAGAAGAGAACAATCAAACAATCAACCCCAGTCTCGCCCTATTTCATCTTCAGCTCCAATTGGCGTTCCGATCCTTGAAAAGTGGCATCCGCAGGGCCAAGAGGCCCAGAGATGGGAGGGGGAGGGGGGTAGAGAGAAAAAAGCCGGTAGATCGTGGAACCCTCGAGGGTCTCCCCTGGCAGGTTCAAAACTTCGTACCCCCTCCGTTCCGCCGCGGACGTCCCTAACCCTCCCACGTTCACTAAATCTGTCATATTCCAGAGGCCCCGGGGTCTTTGATTTACGGCAGGCGGAGTCCCGGCCCTCTTCGCCACCAGGTCACGGGGAATTCCACTTATAATGTAATTTAAACGATGGGAACAAACCGCCCGATATCCTGATCAAGTTCTATACGGTTTCCAGCACCGCGTCCAATCAGCTGCGGCCTGTCAAAAGAAATAACGCAGCTCCGCTTTTTTGATCTTTAACGAGAACTGGATGAACCCAAGATCAATTACACACCGTAGAACAAAACACAATGATTTTTCGTATTATTTAGATGTTCAACTGTAGTTCACACAACATTACATGTGAATTCACACCTGATACATTAGATTTCTGTTGACGAAATTCAATACGGCGTATCTGTTGAGTCTTAAGCCGCAGTGACAACCCAGCCTATAGATTTCCGAAGTTGTCTCGATCGTTGGAATGGCTATCAACAGTCAAGCTAATTTAAAACTAGCTAGGCACACACTAGTTATCCGAAGACCGGAAAAGTAAATAAATCAGTCATTCGGACTACTAAAACCCTTGGTTCGAATTAGAGTAGGTACATGGGATCGATCTCCTGTTCTTCTCTTTGAAGTTTATGCTGTAGCGCCAAATATTCAAATGTTGATTATTCTCAAACCCCTTTATATTTTCCGTAAATGATTAGAACTTGTTTAAACTGGCTTAAAACTAGCATTCCATGCTTCTGAAGGAGATTATACTGCATTCCACTGGACAAATTCAAATTCCCTACCACATTTATTCACCTCATGAATTGAAATTTGTATCAATATGGAAAGCAATTCTGCCAGCTATCAGGTAAAGAATAAAACGGTAAAATCATTACCAGTTACGTGGAACTATCGACAATGATTTCCGTCCGCTTCGTATCTCCTTCGTCCATAAGCCCATATTCCGATGCTCCGTTGGGAGTATAGACATGAAATTGTCGTAGTTGGGACGTATAGAAGTTAGAAGCAACTTTTTCCTGTCTTCAGGGTCTGTATGTAACTAGAGCCAATAATTTTGAAAACAAAGAAATGTACTTTTACTTCAAATAGCCTACAAATCGGTCAGATTGTTCTGATGCATTAATATATCACGTGGTTGCCACGTCAACTATTCTATGATTACCTATTAGTGACATGTACATCTTGCCCTAATTGTGAGTGTAATTGTTCAACTTGACAGTTTTCTAGGTCTGGTACAAATATACATTAAACGAAATTCACCTCAGTAAAATCAAAATCAGAGAACCAAATCGCCCATTCCACTTTTTTTCGCTCCGAATCTTGTAACTTTTTACCCATTCTTGCGGCCTACTAATTGAATAGAGATCATAAAATCTCAGCAGTAAGTTTACGCAACTGGTCGGACTTATTGGATTGACTTTATATCATAACAAAACTTGACTGCCGTGAATCCTTCTCTAAGATAATGGTAATGATGTAAGGGGTCATGGATGAAATTATTGATTCATATTTTTGGTTAGTCAGGTTCGGACTAGTTCGGAAAGCGTTCGGACAAGTAGAACGAATACCTTGTTCTATCCCTCCCCCTGTAGGTTCTGGTTCTATCCCGAGCTGGTTCGGAACATCTTATCAAAGCAAACCTATTATGTTCATATTTTTGGTTAGTCGTGTCCTTGATCGCCTGAAACAATGTTTGATAACTGAATATTGCCGTACAAGCAGCACCGATAGTTCCACTCTCATTTAGAGCTTCTCCACCTTTTTGTGGTTTTCTCGCCTGGGTTACATATTTTTCGATCCATTTTTGTGTACCACAATCACTCTACACCTTTGTCTAGAAAAAAATACGCACAGATAATTACAAACAGAATTACAACAAGGAAAGCTTGGAAGGGATCACAGAAGTGTAGACCATGGGAGATTTCGAGAAGTAACCTACTATTCGATTTTTTAGTTCAACATATCTCGAAATGTGAAACAACAAATTTGGAGGATGTATGAAATGTTTTTTTCTTGGCAAATTACAAAGGCTTATTATCGTTGCTGAGTCTGTCCTTGGTCTATACACGAATAATAAATACCTTAACTTCGGACATGGATCAATTAATCATAAAGTCCCAAGGCATGATCGTGGAACAACTAGATTCTAGTTACTAGAAAATTACACAGGAAACCGGCAATTACTGCTAAGCAAGGCATAATTAAAATAATTTTGCAATATTATGATAATGGTATGTTATTTCTCGGAGAAAATAGTTGCAAATTACTCACATTGGTAATTTTGTACCTTATCGCTGTTTAGCACGTTACGTCTTGTAAACATATAATTTTTTCTTGATTCTTTTCTGTTCGACTAAGAACTTTGGCATGGTTCTGAAGCGTGATTTAGATGTTTCTAGTTTAATTATGGAAGGTGGTGAATGGAGAGGGCAATTGTGATAAATAATTGTGCTTGCTATTATCTGACATACATGTATATATATTTATGTGTCGGTCCCGGTTTTTGGTCCTAACAAACTTTACTTGAGCAATAAACTTCAGAAATTGTGAATTTGATGTCGGAAAGGGTGTTGGAGGTTGAGGAGACGCTCCTCATACCTACTACAGTTTTCTCGCTTTTCTTGGTCGATCAAGAATTTGGTACGTATTGTTCTCAAACGTGTTCACATGTATTTATAAGTATCGTTATATAAAACATGGAACATTTAAAATAGGAACGGTCCTGTAATGCTTGCATCACTTACCAATTTGTTTTAAACATGTAATATTCAGAATGGAGCAATGTAAACGTGGTGCATTTAATGAAGCTTTACACACGCAGCTATTCATAGGCTCTGTACTTTGAGCAACGAAAAAGCGGTGACGTGTGTACAACATATTGCCATGGTAACGGCTACACCTACACATACATGTAAAAGCGGGGAACAGCGCAAGCCGAAGTAGCACAGCGGGTGGCCGAGCCACGTAATTAATCAGCTGAGAGATAAGCTCCCCCTAATTACAGAGTTGTAAGCCAGCACGTTATATTTCGTCGAAGAACACACCCCCCCTCATCTCTAATATGACTTTACGACCGCTGCACATGTTATAGCTTTTAAAACGTTCAACTGGACATGGATTCTTTAGCTGCTCAACCTGAGACTGAGGATTTTATGGGTGGGCATCTAATTATGGGAATTTGAACATTTGACATCCCAATGATTACCTAAGCGATTGCCTAACTACACATTTCACTATCGTGTTTAACCATGCGTTATTTATATAATATATTAATCAGTATAATATATTTTTTTGGAAGAGAAATGATATATTTAGATTCATCAATTCGGTAACTAAATAAGCGTTCTTTTATCAGACTCTTACAACATTTTCTCTTTTTTTAAATAATACATATTGGTAAGTAATGCATGCATTACAGGGACATCTCTATGTCCAGTTCTTGTCTGCTCATACCTATAAAAACTTATAATTATTTCTTGAAACTATACCAAATTCTTAATGAACAAACATTTTCGGCTAAGAATTTTATTAAGTATGATCAGCCCTTGAAGGGATCGGCCATCCCCCCATTGTTTGACAACAAACTCCAAATTTCTGAGGTTTACTGCACAAGAGAGGTTATTTAGAAAAGAAAAGTATATTCATAAAGAAATTGGAAAAAACAGATGAATGTAGTGAAGGTATAAGTATTTATGACTATTCCCCCCTCCTTTCAACCCTCCCATTATTAGACTTGAAAGATCTGAAATGTTTCAAAACCAGACTAATATTTTCAACAGGACAAAAAAAGATGGGAGAAAATCGGTAATATGAGCCGCGATTGAAAGAATTGGCTACTGTGTCTCCCTCTCCCTCCGGTCAGCAAAAGCAAAATTTCCGAGGTTTGTTGCATGACTAGATAAAAATGGGGACCGCAATGTATAAGAACCATAACAATCAGTTGAGAGTTGTAGCCTGAGTAGCAACAAAAAATTGCCAGGGAAAAAACACGTCCATTCGGAGATCAATCCTCCAATTCCTCCCGTCCGTAGTGAAATTCGAAATTTCTGACGATTTTTGCACACCTAGAGTAGAATTAGGATCGAAAAAAAAATACAAATCACGAGAATCAGCTGCCAATCGCAGGCAGGGCAGCGTCGTAAAAATGTGTCACATACTTACAGGCACAGACCTGCACCCATCGTTTCTTCACCGATTCGGTCTTATCCGTAGAACCCGAAATACGTGCGATGATTGTAATTCACGCAGTTGGTGTCGCGAAAGGAAGTGGTCCACAAACGCTGGCGTTCGACACAAGTACACCATTTGAGGAGCCCAGTTTCTATATTGATGCCGAGTCTCATGCCAAGGTACGTGAAGTACAAATTTCTCGCAGATGCTGTTTGGACGTTACAAAACTTCGTAAACGTGATCAAAACGATCGATTTAAGCAGTTGGACCGCCAGTTACACATTTTGAAGTAGAATTTAAGGTACTCAAGCAAAAGATGGGGCTAGATCCCACGGTACCTGCGATGAATGTAGCTTATGGAGGTCAAATGGGTAATTGATGCATAATCTTCTGGATTCATAACCTAACTGATGAATCTCGCTGGATTTCTGGGATAACAATTTCCAGTGTGCGGTAGGGACCGATTTGCGTCATCGCTCCACAAATCCACATATGATAGTGGATGCAGATTTACAGGAAAACTAGACCGGATGGACATGAATAAGCATATTGGTTTCCAAACTTCAAAAGCGGTGCAGAGTTCTGGGACCTAGTCCAGAAAAGCGAGCGTGTTCCGACCTTCAACTCCTTCATTACACCTCCCCCCTCTCGCCACCCCCTTAATAACAGTCCGTACTCACCAAACCCCTTTTCATGTCGAGGTCGATATCGAAGGAAAACAGGAAAAAATCGTTTCACCGCTGAACCCACCGCGATAGATGGTTTTCTGATAGGTGGGACGGTCCCGGCATAATAGGCAGTGAGCGCAGACCCAAATGAAAGCCGTATGCCCAAGTTCACGTATAATTAAATTAATTGAGCCATAAATCAAAGCTCGCGTGGGGAAGTAGCTCGTTGCAATTAGGACCCATTTATTTCTAGACGATTAATTTCACTGGTCCAAGCTTTCGTTGGTCGAGTTTAAGTTTTTAATTCCTTCCAGGGATGTTATTCGGGCGATTTGTAAAATGAACAAGACGTTTTTTCTTGTTTTCGTGTTTTCCAGCTCGTTTTTGAGAGCTTTTAGAGAACAAAATGATCAGGGTATCAGCCAATCGTGTTAGAAGTTTACATCGATTTGTGGAGCAGGTAATTGACTGAATGATTGATTATTTCAAAGTCTATAATTCAATGCGATCATTAAGACCCCGATGATATCACCTCCTGAGTGCACCGAAATCATACACGTTAGCAATATGATTGTAGAAGTGAATTTCTACATGCAACGCTGCCTCGTACATTGGATTGTCACTTTATACGTAAATGAAGAGCAAACCCTACGAAAGGCGCACAGGGGAAAACTTAAGATATACCGCGAAAGATTCTTATTCCAAGGCAGGAGACGGAGACTCTAGGTCATTTCCTATTTTTATGAGGGTCATTTCAAAATTTCGTTCACATTTATGTCACTGATCAATATTGCCGCCAAATCTCAACTAAATACCAACAGTTTTGTAACTGTTCTAAAATTTTCTCCATGTGGATGTACAGTTTTCCCTACAGGACCCAGGAGAAAATACCAAAGTCCGTATTTCTCACTCCCTACAGCTGTCACTAACCAGAGGTAATACAACTTCCATCGTCACTACTCAGCGAAATATTTATTGGGGCTATTATATCCACTTACACTATGAAAGAACATACCATCTACAATGGATATCCGCCTCAGGAAAAAATTGGATCAAATCAAGTAGCCTTATCAGCCCATTATTTCAGTGTCACACGGTTTTTCCTCACACCCTACAATATTTTGAAAAGTAGCCCCATACTGGCAGGAAAGGGTATTTATGAAGTTGCTTCTGTTCTGTTGACATCCCTCATTCAAGATGGTCCCAACGCTGGTGGTTGGATTTTGCCTAGACCTCCCCAGTCAGTTCTACCGGGAAAACCATCCCTGGAGTCAGCAGCGTGGGTTTTTTAAACTCTCACTTCCTACTCAATTAGTGTAGTTGTTGGAAGTTCATTGACAACATTTTGGTACAACCAGTTTCAATTGATTTGTGGCCTGTAAAGGCGGTGAAAGGCTATAACCTCACTGCCTACTCTCTCAATCCCTACAATGTCCAGCCAATAGCCCCTTGAATTGTAAGGAGTGAGATCTGCCTGTAGCAAGTGAGGTTTTGGGAAAGAAACCTTAGTATTTATTGTAGCTAAAATTAAGCTAATTTGTTCTGTCCCCACCACCTAAAATGAAAGACTTGAGCGGCGATTCCCATGGAGGTTGGAGGCTCAAGACGGGAAAAAATAGTACTATATACCTTACTCCCTACAAAAGTTTCCATTTTCAAAATGGCGTATCAGCAGTACGGTTCAATATTATGTGTGCTCACTTGCGTAATATGCCGAGAGAACCGCAGTGATTGATTAGAAACAAGAAAACTGATCAAGTTTCAAAAAAAAAATTTTTTTTCTTTAGAAAAGTCGATACCCAAATGTCACCGAAATTTGGAAATGACCCATGTATAGTTCACAAGCGCTACCGAAATCATTATTTGGCTGATTATGGCTGATAACCGCGAATATGACACTTAAGAAATACAGGGTGTACTGCGTAGGTAAATAGTCGCTTGAGATGGCAATCCGAGAAAGTTCTAGATGTTTTGTGTTAATTGCACACAAGCTCAAAGAGCCTCCCTGAACGGGTAAAATTATTAAATATTTCTAAACAATTACATAGAGCAAGCAACTTTATTCCTCTAATATGACAATGCGCTAATATTGAAGAGAAACTTTTTTACAAAACTGTACTGTTTTGCATTTTTGTTATCAGAAGCCATTAAAAAGTAAAAAAAAAAAATCATGGTAGATACTTTCGGTTACTCTGTACGTTTAGGGTTTTTCTGTACAAACAATGTATTCATTTCTCACTGTATCGTAATGTATTGGTAACAATAACGTAAAACTCGGTTTCTTCTTAAATGTTGTTAAAATTTAACAACGTCTTTTTCTCAAGTTCCGTGGATGCTAATACCTATTGAAAATAAATAATTGTTTGATATGTCTTGAGTATGTAAGTATGGGTATATCTATATTGTGTGTGAGATATGACGTAAGTATGTGGTATTTCTCTGTTAAAATGGTACAGCTGTTATTTTCGAATTTATTACCCATTCTAATGCCTAATGGGGTTGAACAAAAAAACGATTGTCATCTTGAATTGCTCTTCCTAACGAGCATTTATCCGTCACAATTTAACATACTGTAAAAAACGATTCCTCTAAATTTTAGTCTAATCTACTCAAGTAATAAATAATGGCAACTTCCATTCACGAATCATCAAAAGCGAACCATATTTTTTTTTTTTTTTTTTTTTAATTTTGAAAAAAAGTATTAGAAAATATAATGTTGGATGAGTTATTATCGTTAACAAAGTAAGTCGGAATATTCACCTCATTTGAATTCATTTCTGCTACCAGCTGAAACCTCCTCAAAATCTCGGAAGACCCCACTCCTACCTGAAATAGAGTAACAATGTGATTAGTAAATGTTATATTGGGCTCTTATAAGTCATTGTTATGACTTAATAATTGAGTATATTGGTACAGGGTTTGATTTCAAGGATTCAAAATTTTTTATTTAAGTTGATGAACGACATATTTATAATTACGTACCTATGTACTTGAGATATTGGGCAATATAAGTAACTCGATTCATTGAAATGCAGATATGCAAAAGTGAACTTATTTGAAACACCTATCTCAACGTCAAATGAGAAAACAATCATTAAAAACTAGAAATGGATCATGTTCATCATAAGTTAATCATGAGTCATGTTGTTTACAGGATAAATATACGTTGGTACATTTAAACAGCCACTTAATAGAGAGTCAGAATTAAAAATAAGAAAGGACTTAATGGCGAAAATTCATGAACCCGTACGTCATGGATACTTCTATGATTCAAGCATACAGGAAAAACATCAACAACTCGTAAATTATCCTCAGTATTTCAGTTAATTGGTATTGAGTATTTTTTATGAGATAGTTAAATTGATGTGGAGGTTGAGATTAATTCAATTTTACGGATTTTTAAGTTATATACAACCTAACGTTATCAAAAACCAAAATACATAAGCAAAAAAGGTGTTTTTTTTTAGATCTATTTCAATTTTAGAATAGAGAAGTACCTGAATTGATAGATTTAATAAGCGATGGAGCTTTCCTATCGTCCACCAAATCGTTTATGACGCACAAAAGTGTATGAACCCTGAAAGATCTAAACTGCTATTAAAAAATTAGTAATGATGGTTTTCCTAGGACGATCTTATTTTATTAGACTAGACGATAGAAGAGGTTGAATGGTAATTCGCAAGAACAATACATCTATCATGTATACGCATTATGTAAATCTGAGGTATTTTTCAGATAACAACTACGCGATAAAACATACATGTATGTTCACAACTTGATGTTGCTATTAAACCTCAGTTCTAGCCAAATTGTTCGATACTACTCATTCTCCATTCAAATCGTCCCTTCATTAAACAAGAATAGGTATACCAGTCTTTTATTTCAGGAAATAATATTATTACTTGGTTAGTTCGCTAACCACTGATCCCAATAGGATCTAATTCTCGATTGTTTGATTTTTATAAAATGCACATTCAGGTTTTTTGAGTTTCTTCTATGATAGGTAATGCGAGAGAAACACTGTTTCAAACGATCGACAGGAAAGTAGGCACATCTCTCAAATTCGATCTAATTTGTAAAGAAAGAGAAAGACATGGAAAGACGTTCTCTTGCCGTAACCAATTTCAACTTTTCAAAATTTAGGAAAAGGAACGAATAATGTATTTGACATTTATTCTTTTGAAGAATAGTGAGGTAATTATTTAAAAAGAACAAATATATAAAATAATGGTGAAATGCCCCAATTTTTTGTTTTGGTTCGTATAGTGCCATTAACTCTATTTCATACCAAGCGATTTAGAAGGCAATCTGATTAATGTAATAGATGGATAACAATACGCTTTCCTGTAGGTTAGCAAGAGTTTAGGTACACGAACAGTAAAATATGAAGCTAAAATGTTAGTAGATGAAAGAATATAAGTACCTAAATAGTTATGACGATTCCAAATCTGAGTGTATTACCTACGGGAATGTGAATGTGAAGGAAAAAACCCAGTTTACTGATGAGTCCGGTCTTAAGGAGTTAGGTAGTTGACACAGAGGTAATGTATTAATCCATAGTTTAGGGGAGTGCACATTTTGCAGGAAGTCAATATAGTTATATAATAAGAAGGATATAGTCACGTCCGTGTACTTACATGAAGCGTTGCATTTCATGTTTGTGAACACACGTGAACGGACAATTCGAGGGAGAAGTAGCTGTCATCGAATTGATTAGATGAAAGAGCCCCGAGTGTAGTAGGAACTATGAATCGTTGGTTAGTAACTCTGAAGCACAATGCCCGGCGTCCGATGATCGATTGACGTAAACAACACAATAGGAGAGACAACTCCGCGAGCACGAGGTCGAACGCGGCGTTTGGTTTTGGCGGGCGCGGCCCCGGTGGGAACCTGCAACGCCGGCCGGCAGAGCGCAGGCGCGGCATCTGTTGTGTCTTGTAGTTCGACGGGCCGTCCACAGAGTGAGCGAGCGCTCGGGGCCTGGCCAACGCTGTGCTCTACCGGCAAAGCCGTGAACTACCTCCAAAGTCAACGTAGTTCCGACAAACACCGAGAGAGTGTAGTACCAATGGCGTCAGCTGTAACCGTCCCGCCGTTTTATCTTATCTTCAATTTATTAGCGACACGCTTCCCGCGTTCCCCTATCTATCTTTTCTCGTGTCATTTACACACGTTCAATGGAATAAAAACCTCATTGGCCATTCAACCTAATTGCTAGATAAATTACCAGTCTCTCCGCACCGTACAACTGAATTGTGGATCTACAATTAGCCTTACAATCAGAGATCGTCCTTTTTTATGATGTATACAAGCAGTCAGATTGTAATTATGATTACTTACGAGACTCTGAAGCTGAAACAATATTATCTTGATTACTGAGTTAATTAATACTTAGGTACCCATATTCTGAATTCACTCAACTCACAGCTTATAAAACGTTGTCAAAATTTTCCCAACAACTGGGAAACATGGTCCAGATCTCTTAGATTCCGTAATAATGAATGATTTCCCCTCTGAACACAAAAATCCACCTGACTAAAAAGTAGTCTAGTTCGACTAGTTATACCGGGGAGAACAGCAATCATTCAACGTGAACTATTAAGAATACACCTCACCTATTGATTGTTTCGTTTTCCATGAAATCTCTGAATTGAACCTATTTCAGCAAAATTTTCGTGGTAAAGGTGGAATAACAGCCTCCGGTAAGACGGTACTTGGAGTGGGGATGAATTTTTTCGGCGTTTTAGAGGGGGTAGAACACGTTAACAATAGCCATTCATTTTCAGATTTATGAACAAAAGTTTGTGCTCACTATTCTTCGGAAACAGTGGGTCCGATGTGTACCAAATTTTGATTTGTCGTATTATCATGTTGGAATGCGTGGCTTGCTTATTTTGATGGAGATTAGCTAACCACAAGCCGAAATATCAATCATAATGAGAGAAAAATCGTGGTCAAATCTTTTCAATTCATCGTAGGAAGTAGCAAATTGATGAGGATCCTCTCTGATATAAGAAGAGAAGAATGATTTTATAGGCTGCATATTGATCAGATGATTATATTAAAATGTGGGGCATCTGTCTCTTGTTAGGCACCTATCTCTAGCCCTTCTAGGGCGCCATAAGACGAACTGCATGAAGGGCTCCACCTCAGGCTTCACCTGACCCCGAGCTTTCAAATCACAATCATAATGATAGCAAAATGGTGCTGAAATCTCTCCGAATCACTGACAATTCCAATGGAAATTTTTAGCACCCTCAACTGATGCGGAGGGAGCCTGTAAAATCATTCGACTTGAAGTTGCCTCATTTGTCTTCTTTTGCCTCAGATAAACTCGCTATTGAATTCCAACGTCTAAATATAACATTACAACTTTGACTCATGATTTGCTATGAAAATTACAAAGGCTCAAGCTCAACGTACCAACAAGGTTCAAATTAGTAACATGGTATTTCACATGAATAAAACCACAATAGCTAAAGAAGGATCAGTGACATAAACAATATTATCTACCAATATTTTTTCCTAATACTATCCGTCGTGTTCGCTAGGGTGTGAGTTGTACACAGGAGGAGTGTGACTCCCTTGCTGCTTCAGAAGCATTACCATTGGCAAAACTGTACACAAAAATCATGTCAACATACTCACTTGTGGTATAGCTACTCAACTGAAAGCAAATCATCGCAATCAATAGTAAATAAACACAAACAATAGCTGTCTCTCCGATTATCCTGACTTTGGCTGGACAGCTTGGAAATGCCGTAGACGCTGATCACAAACGAACGTTTTCATTCATTAAATTCGTTTTCATTTTTCATTTTCAATATTTATTTTGTAATTTAAATCTTAACAATCTTGTTTAAACTAACTCTTTACATGAACTCGATTTAAAGCCCAATATTTTATCATTGTCCAACAGCTGGATAACATGTTCGAGTCAATAAACGTTTTACTAAAATTGAATTTGGTCAGAAACAACAAATTATCAACATTGCAACATCCAATGCTACGGCCAAACCAGATTGGAGTTGATAAGACACGGCGCACAAAGCAACCCCTCCATCAAGACCGGGAGGTCGTGCGGGTCATTGCATACCCTAGCCCCTGAACAAGACAACGCCTCCTCCGTAGCTTTCGCAATTTTCAAACATTAGGTCTTTTTTTAGTGAAACTGGGTGTCCCAGGACTTATGCACAATCTGACTCTTACGTGTTCTACAACTCATTTCCGACTGCGATGAGTTGCATTCATCTTCGAGACTTTTGGAAAAACCTCAATTTTAACAGAAAACACTCGTTTTTCTGCAATTAAACATCATTTCCTCAACTAAAAATATTTTTAAAAACCAAAACGACTACACCGTTGAAAAGCTGACATTTTGGAAGGAGCTGACAGTTTTAATTACATAAGATCGAAAACACGAAAAAAATCTTAAATCGCGAGTAGCTCGGAAACGAGGCCTCTGGCAAAAAATTGCTATGACACATTTTTGTTCGGAAATGACTTGTAGAACACGTAGGAGTCGGATTGTGCATAACTCCAGGGACACCCTGTATAATCAGTAATAGGGTAAATTCTGTTTGAAACCATTTTTAAATAGCGATTATTGAAGAATGACAACAACTTCAGCATAATTATTACCACTTAATCGAGCCAATAATTTCACCATTTCCCATAGTAAATCAGAATTACTTATCATGTTACATCAGCTGAAAGGTGATGGGGGGGGGGGGGCGTTGAAAGATATTCATCATGGCGGGTATAGAATGAACGGATGTGGCTGAAAGAGCAGTCTAGAGGTAAAGTTCTTAATCGGGTCATAGTGTACGTCTGTCATCCTAGAGCCAGCATATGACTTATTACGTTAATTCAGTTTAATTTTTCGACTTTTAGTGCGAACTGTATGAAGCTAAAAATTGGCAGTATTGCAGTCGGCAGTTTCCCAGGGTGTAAACTCAAATTCTTAGATTAAATTTAAGAAATTCGAACATAAGAAAGTTACTCACAGTCAGTGAATTAGTATCTTTAGTGACAGACAACTCGAAGAATATTTTTGAACTGTCGCACAAAAGGGACACGTAGAACAGGCGACATTTTATCTGACAGGAGCTAAAGGTCTGTTGAACACAGGTAAATGCTAGCCTAACCTTTTCCTCTTCGTCCTAAGAATGCCACCTGCACTACGAGCGATGCATCACTCACCGCGATCAAACAGCAGGCCAAAAACATTGTCATCAAATTGTTTCAACAATTTCCAAGTAGTCGCGAATTGAGTTTAAAAGAATATTTCAATTTATCCGTTGAACAGAGAATATGTCAATCTGGTCCTTTGGACGCCGAAATACCCAGGTGAAGCTCACACCGCACGAGGGACTTAAAATTGATTGTAAAATATATTCGTATTTTGATGGAACGCAACTTTACGATACCTATTCTATCATCGACAGATCCTGCAAAATGTTATATGGAACCCATCACAACGAAGTTCGGAAATTTCGTGATTTCCATCAAACAAGTACTAGGTACGTAAATAGTTTTTTTCCCCGTTTTCAAAGAATTTGGGCATTAATGGGCATTAACCCTAAAGAACTTGAAATACGCAAAAATGTATCAGTTTCACATAATTACTTAAGAATGAATTTTTTTCTAGACGAATTGAGCGATAATAGCTACGTCATTGTTAAAAATTAATCCTCATTCTGTGATTAAAAGAAATAGGTCATCGGTAGATAAATCAAACAACCCGGAAAGTTTGTTGTAGGTATGTAAGTAAAGCTATTAAAAATACAACCCATTACTAGAAATAATAGATCACTGACAGTAGAAAACTGTCTATTTTAAAGGGGAGTATTATTTGGAAAAAAAACATCAATAGAGAATTTGATCATTTATATTTTTGAACATTAGGTGCTCAAATTTGAAAAGCATGTGAAGTAAACCTGTTGCGAAGAAATAATGGTTCTTTTATAGTATCGTTATTCTCATCAAATTCAAACATAAAAAATTATGGTGGAACAATTTTTCTTAAATTCAATGTTTGAAGACTGTCATTTATTCAAATTGAATATTTGGAGTTTTTCGCTATTGGTCAGCAACACGTTGTAATTTCACATATTTTTGTGAGTAAAAAGGAGTGCTCTATGATTTTAAACATACCATTACAATATAAATATATGTCTACGAGAAAGATTCTTTGGGTACGTAAGTGTGATAGGTACCTACTTATTACAACAGATATTTTATCTTAATATTCGTATCTTCCCTTATGTTACGTTTAAAGACTTATTCGGAAGCTGGCGCTGCCTAGTTTTACTCGCCACAACTAAGCCCGTCGGATGTCCACAGTCGATAGAAGTCACCATCTCTCTACCGCTAGCGGTTTTCTTCTCTTTCTCTCTCCCATTGATCCAATATAAAATATAAGAGGGAATTCGTTCAGCATCGACTTGCCTTCCGAACGTTATGCATTATTCATCAGCTTCTTGTAGCCGCGCTCTTATTACGTCCTCCTCTCATTCTACAAGTGTAAGTCCGAGCGTCCCAGTGTAGATAGATGACAAATAAAATACCGTACAAGAAGCTAATAATGCCTATAAGCTGACATGTAGCTACATGGTTTTGAAATTTTCTCTTGAAAAATATAAATAGAACAATCAAAGCCCACTACTGTTCAACACATTCTATGAAAGCAATCTGCTTTTTCATTCTGACCTGTGAAACATACTACAGTCACCATAAATATAATCTTTAAATGCTTCTGTTCCCGGTCACAACCAAAAATTAGCATTATAACGGAAGTTTGGGGTAGCCTTCATCCTTGTAGGTGGCAATCGTAACATATCGTGCAAAACCAACTACAGGATTCGAAATTTTTTGGTTAATTTGTTTTGTAATATAAAATAGAATGCAATTATTTTAAATATTTTTCGAAATGATGCTGAATATTTCAATATTAATTTGTTTACGGTAAAATATCTACCTTTTTTCAGTAGAGTGTGTTATTTTAGTATGTTGCTGTGGTTAAATGCCAGAAGAATTTAAAAAGAGAGAAATGAAAATCTGTATACCGAAGAATAAGAAGCCACCTACATATTCGGAAGATGGCTCAGATAAGAACTTGAGATAATGTCATACATATTACGTTTTGCTTTTCTGCACTTCCTTCAGGATTTAGAAGTCTGACTTCCGTCAGGATATAACATGCTTAACTATTTAATGATGGAGTTGATGTACATCAAGCTTGGTAAGCAGCCTTTCAGAATATTACTGCTTCACCGGATCGGTTAACGTAAGCGCGCGGACAACGCACCGTAGTTAGGCGCGAGTGGAATTACAAAATGCCTACACCAACGAGAATTAATACTGGAACTCCCTATTTGGGATAATGATTCATGAACGTTCATACTTTGACCAGCCAAAGCTTTTGGAAAGGATGTAAGTTGAGAAACCGGGTATCGTATTTTCCCCATATGGAAACGGATTTTTAAAAACCGTTACACCAACAACTTTTAGTGTGCTCTCTCCCAAGTTGATCAGGTGAAGACACCAGGGTTCAGGCTCTCAGAGGTGGACTCTTAGTATGCGATTTCAGGTAGGCAAATTTTTTCAACTGACAGGTCCTGCGGATTGATCCAAGTGCTTGCATAAGTTCACCGGCTGTATGTATAATCCATTCTCCGTAATGTTTCATATCTGGAACTGTAATCCAATAAACCTGAATAAATTTTCATTTTAATTTCATTCATTTAAAATTATTGTTCCTTTGGATAATGGAGTGGTTGGGTGGAGGGGGAGGGGCCAGACAGTTTCCCATATGAGTAACAACTTGAAACTAACCCGCATGGATTTTGTGGCAAACAACGATTTTGTTAGTCGATCACAAAAGATAAAGATGAGTTAAAAGTGCAGTTCAAAATATGATTTTTTTTTAAATTTTAATCACCAAGTAATAAAGTTCTGCTGATCATAGAACCTATTTGCTCATTTTTGATTAGTTCTATCTTCATTGCCCTAAAAGATGGGATTTATCGGATTCCCTCCATTTCCTCTATAAAAACGTACATTGGTGTTTTTCAGTAATTAAATTCTGTCTTCTGACGTAGAGTTCTAATTTAATTAGATTACAACAGCCTTGAGTGATATCTAAATTGAAAATACCACGACCTGATTGGAGAGTTTCGCGTGGGAAGGACGGGAGACGAGCAGAATCAAAAGGCAGAATCCAAGTTTATAGGCTCACACACCCACAATTCTGACATCCCCCCTCTCCTCCTCACCCCAAGGCCAATTCCTCTCACATCACAGAGGTCGTTTCAAATTTATTCCCATTAATTAAAAGTAGTCGGGGTCGCTTCGCCAGTTGTTAATCGTGTCCACATAGGAGTTAATGGATTGTTTACATTGACTTACACTCCACTTTATAAATGCGCTCCGTTCAGATCCGTATCCGCGGGGTTCCCTCCCCATAATTAATGGAGCTCCGTCCGCGAAAGACCGATTGCTCTTCTCCGGAAGTGTTTGTCTTTACGGATTCACCGGAGTGAACCCGCCGTGCAGGTACGACTGGGAGGAACCGTACGAACTATCTCCGCAATCGAGCAATTTGTCAGGGAGAAGGTGAATAAATGAGTTTTATCAAAGACCGACTTCTCAACAGATGTGATCGCGTGAAAAAGCGAAAAATATCTTACACTAGATCTCACGAATCGTTCTCATTCGTGGCGTTGGATATTCATGATCTGAAAATCATAATTGTTCGTCGATACTATGCATACCCCCGATCGATATCTAAGATGAAGTATCTGCCTTGATCCACATTCGAATCATTCATTGTTCTGTACAAAGGATTGCATCATTGTATTGTATTAATGCATATCATACACAAGCCTTCAATATCTTCGAAACATGCCCGTTTGAAATCTAGTGAAACTGTTATAACATTATAATAGGGTCCGTACTTGAACTGAATTCATATTTTCAGGCTTGTAATGTATCACTTTGCAGCCCCACTACACGTAAGATATTAAGTCTACTCAACTAAATTGTTCGGTTACAGTGTACTTGAGTAATTATAATGTTTGGGTCCAATGCAAGCTACTAGAGTGGTTTGCCGCCACTCATTGCTCATTCCCTTGCAAGTTATCTGACTCGTACCTAAGTTGGTGTGATATTATGACATTAATTCAGTTCGAAAGCCGAAACATTTTTGAATGCCCATAAGGGTTTTTGGCTCTAAAACAAATCTTTTTTCTTTCGAACAGAATTAATGACATGTAAACTGTCAGGGGTTTGTCGCCGAAGTTCCCATGAGAAGTCCAGTTAAAGCCTTGTGCAACTGTGACCAGCGATCTGGGCTTAAACTGAATAGGCGCATATGTTCACGTCTTTAACAATTCAGTTATTTTGTCATATTCGTACTGCTGCAGTGACAGGTGTAATCTGACTGGAGTCAGCCAGGACGACTGACATTTCATTGATTGCTCAACGTTTGCTCGTTCGCCATAAGTCATATGCCTCGAACTAAATTTGTCTTTGGAAAACAGAGCGAGTCATGACTCAATACAAACGAGCTAAACACTGATTGATCACAATGATCCTGGTGCTTTACAAAAATATTTTAGATCCCGAAACAGTATATTACCTTGGAGAGAAACCATTGATTTTCAATACTATGAAGTAGGTAACAAAATATGTAGTCAACATAGCCCCAAGCCTTTCCTTCACTAACTCAATGGCAATATCTTGTTTGACTTTCATTGTATTATTTTATGAATTTCTTCGTAAAATGTGACTTAGTTGTGAATGACTTGATAGCGTATTAGGGTTGAGTACTGCAACAGAGTAGGAATTCGTTAACCTAAATTATTATGTCGAAGAACAATAAGGCCCCTGCAAAACGAAAAATATACAGAAAAAACCGCTACGCAGACTATTTAGGGTAGAACAGGTTGTACAGGAGCAAACCCGGTTCTGGGAACCTGATTTCGATGTTTCAGCACATTCCACTTTAAAAACATGTTAACAAATGCAATGAATCTTGATATGTAAAACTACGAGGGGAATTCCCTGTTGAGGTTGGTATACCCGGAGGTAAATTCACACTCGTTTGGCTTTACCGGATGGAATTATTATATTTTTTTAAATGCACAAAATGGTCGATGTAGGAGATATGCAGTGTTTTTACGGAAGACAATAGATTCTATGTGAATCCCAGTCTCATCTCAAGAATATTCGATAACATTTATTGCAGTTTATTAACAGTTATATTTCTTGTAAAATTCACGTAGCATCTTATTGTTCAGAGAATGACCGAGTTATATTTATTGTTCATTATCAATAATTGAATAGGCTCAATGGCGGGCAATATCTGTCAGAGACCTATTCTTGGGTTCCGCCTTTATAAGTAGCTTAGCTGAAACTTCAGCTAGTTCATCAATACACGAGTTTTAATTTCAAATTCAGTTTAATGTTCCAAGAAGAAGTGTGGAATATGTTTTAATGAGAACAAGATAAGAAAAAAGACATTCCAAGGTAATCTTTCTCATGACCAGCACTGCTTTGGAACTTCTACATTTAGTTTCGCTGACTTAAAATGCTACGGTACCTACTGTTTATAAAGCAAGCCTTTGGAATGATGTAAACAAGAGATTTTTAAGAAATAAACAAACGGTAAGCGTTTCGTCGTTAACACGGGGCCTTACCGTTCAGCCATCCATTGCACAGCCGGAAGAGGAGGCTGCGGGATGAGTAAAGATGCGCGCCGATCGTAAACATGGCAGAAGACTCCATTCCCGTCCCCGCCCATTTTTTCGGCCATTCGCCCCATAGGCTGATTCAGCTTTGGAGTCCTCATTTCTGATTTCAGTCCCTAGTAGGTAACAGGGTAACCGGGTGAACAGGTTCTTAAATGGGAACAGGAATTATCCGAGTATTGCAACAGTGGTATAGTTACCAAATGCGATAAACTTGGAATGCGATGGAACTTGCCTAGTGGAAGCTCAGAGTAATTACTGAGCATGGTATCCAGGTAGGGACAACCAAAGTGCGGGACTTCGTGATGATTTTGAAATTTTAGGTACGAAAAATAATTATTTTCTCAAAACGTCGCCTCATTCATATTGACGTAAGCGCATATAATAGTTCGGAGAAAGAAATGTAGTTCAGTTTCCTTGATTGTGCACACAGAAAATCCGGACCCGCTCTATTCTTCATCACTTTGGGAAAAAACACCCTAGGCATTTTTCAAAATGGAAACCTCGTTCGATTTTATATATTTTTTTTAATAGCATGAGATCCGTTCAGCGATTGCGCAAACATGAATGTAAGCTAGCTTCAAGTGTGAATCAGAAATTTTCTGTATTTTACGTGACGGTGGTTTTTGATTTGAACCAAATTCACCGATTTTACAGCTCAACCTCTGTTTAGGAAAATAATGTGAATTTTCCTTTGGAGAAAAGTGTCATTTGCGACAATTCGCTGCAAATGACAGGTGGTAAAGTATTTCTCCCGAATTCTATGGAAAAAGTTGTGTAGAACACGATTGATCCGGAATTTTTAATGTGGGAAAATTTGGAAATGAAGAGGGTGGTAGCCCTTCGCCGGAAGACCCTGTATAAGTAACCCATTGGTGCTGTAATAATGTAATGAACAGTGGATCATAGATAATGTCAACAAATAGGACGAAAATAGGTTTTAATTCTGGTATTGAAGATTGCTTAGGACGAAGAGTTTGCTAAGGGCACTTTAGACGATGTTGTTCAACGACTTTAAAACCTACAAAAGCCATCCCCAACCATATCTTAAGTGTTGTTTCTAACGAATAAAGGTAAGCAGTAGGTAAACATTAAATACTAATTGTACAATTGTTCACCAATTACCTTAGATTCATAGTCCAAAACCTACTATTTCATTTTGAGCGAATTTGCAACATCGGATCATGAGGAATAAATGTTTCAGTAAAATCAAGTTCCCTTTGGCTCTACGCTGATGTGAAGTATAAAGGATGATCCACAAAATTCCGGAACACACAACCGAAATCGGGCTGCACTGAATTCCTACTATGACTGTGAAAGTTGGACTTGAGGACGAAGCATGGAAGACTATTCCAAGCAGATTCTCATTTTGTAATAAGAGTTGATGTCTAAGGTAGATGAACAGCTGAAGAATGTTTCAGGCAAATTATCATTAGTAGCAAGAGTTTATTTCTAGAAATTGGTAAGCAATTGAAGAATATTTCAAGTAAATTATCAAATCGTTAAAAAAGTTAACGTTAAAAAATTTTGTGAACAATTGGTTTCCATTCAATCACTACAGCCCAAGAATTAATCGAGTGACAAGACCCGTAATGTGAGATGTTAATATTTACATCTTCACTGGCTTTCCTGATAATGGACTCGTGGATCCGTAAAAAACGAGAGCGTGGAAGAATATCGTTTGTAAACAAAATGAAAATATTAAATCATACGCCTAATATATATAAAGAGATATGAGTTGTTATCTATATTTCGATTTTAAATATTTCCGAAACAATCTAGAAAAGGTCGGTATCACGATACAATTTACGCATACAGAGTATCTAAATACAACTTATATGAATGAATTGTACCGAACAATGTTTGTATGGTTGTTGGCAAAACAAATATTTTCGACATGAACTGAAAAAAAAAAATTATGATTTCGAGACCAACGAAAGCAAGATTTCCTAGGAGAGTGTTTTCGGCTGCCATCGTGCTAGATCATTCATCAATGCAAGATTTGGTCAACATTTACCATCACCATAAGCTCTTCTTTCGTGTTTTCAGATTCCTTCCGTATACACAGAGATTGAAATCGAATCTGGCGGAGAATTATGTTGAGACGTAATGAGAAAATATTACTGTGATTCGTACGGAACAGTGATGAATAAAATCGATAATCGACATACGGAGGAACGTCCAGAGAAGTACTTCAGTTCAAATCTTTTCATCAATTGGCCCTTTTAAAGTCGAAGTTGTTTCATTACTGACCAAGGAATTGTATCCTATGACCTGGAAAACCGGTAACTGCAAATTTCAGCTTCCACTCCAAACGGTGTGGGAAAGAACATTTATTTAGATAGTAGAGGGATGGACACAATGCAGACAACGAGTAGTGTCGTTCTTTTATATCGCCGTTCAACTTCATTCAAAGCGCTTAGCTTCCAAATTGAATCGACTGAAACGCTCGAATTGGAATGGGTGAAATCGCGATTTATCTAAGGATTTCTAATAATAAGTAGGTGATATCATTTTAAAATATGGAATGATATGAGCCTTTTGTTCTGAAAGTACTGTGAATATCTATCGCTCATTAATATCTGGTGGTTAATCTATTGATAACTGGATAAATTCAAAGATTTGATGCTTACAAGAGCGTTGAAGTTCTGGAGCAACGCAGAAACACAAATACACAATTGGCACTGTTCACTGTAGGTAATATATCACAGGTAGAGCAGAATCACACAAATCCCACGAACTAATTTCAACTCCACAGGTTCAAAAAGCCGAACAACAACTGCTAAACATCTCTAGGGATATCGCTATGGGAGGGAAATACCTCAAGGTGTTTTACCTAGACCCCTCCTACCCTTAGGGCCACCTAGTAACCCCTCCCATTGTTCCGCATATTCGCCTAAGGAAATAAAAAAAGAAAAAAGAAAAAGGCTGCCCCGGTTCAAAGGGGAGGGATGCAACCCCCTCAATAGGGGCTGATGGGCGAACATGGCTGCCGGTGACGTCACAGGGGGTGAGTAATGGCCACCCCTGACGGTAATTTATCTTTTTCTTTCCTATCACGGCTCCCGGAGCCTCAGCTGTTCTGAAGGGATGTTGCCGAGAATTTGATTAGCCCCCTTCCTCCCTCCCTCTACACCATCCCCCGCCATCCGATCATCCGTGATGTGACGTATGTTTGCATGTTGTGCCGCTCACGCGTTTCACCCGAAAACATCCCCTTGCGATCACGCGATTCAACACGCCCGTTTTTATGGCACAAAATGCGAGATTTATTTTGCCGGTGAAAAGGGTAAATAAGGCTGGAAGATAGGCTTGATTCATATTTGAAGTGTCTCCGCCTCAAAATTAATTTATATCGTGGATAATGTTGAATGCCAATGAGTAATTAGAGAATATTCAGATTATGTTCAAACAGCTGTATTTCTTTTATTTCTTCGTAGACAGTGGGAGAATGAAGAACTGTCATGAGTTGAGAAGATAATTTATTCCAAAATACCAACGTCCCTCCTCATTTTGTGTGTTAGGGTTATTTTGTGTGTCATTCAAAAACAGTTTCAAGCGCGTTTGTCTGTATTTCTGTTTGTTCGCTAATAGTTCTAACGGGTGAACTCTACTTTATTTGGATTTGAAGAAATTCCGATAGATTGTTTGGCAACAATTCTAGATAGTCCTACGGGTACGCATTTCGTGGTTGATCTTTACGTATGCTTTTAAAAATGGGACCATAACTGCTTCAGTTTTGTTTTAATTTCAATTACATTTTCAGCTTTAGGTAAATAAAATATTAATGAATGAATTTAAAATATATTGATATTTCTTCGTAGAAGAAAAAGTAGTCCATTTCCACTAAACAATTTTGTGTTTTTTCTTGACTGATTTAGTGCGTTTTCAGATATTGTGTATGTAAACAATTCTAGATTGTCCCTTATGCAATCCATCGTAGCTAATCACACGATTCCGATCAAATTATCTGAAAATTTAATCCAAGTATTCCATTGGTTGTTCTCAGCAAATGCGTCGGCCAAAAACATTTGTAGCGAGCGTAACAGCCTCTGTTTTCTTTAGATTTTAATGAAATTTTCAACACTTGTGCAACATTAGATGACTGACAATTCGAATTCCTCCTATATGCATTTATATGATATGATCTATCTTAATTATATATTTCTTACTACTTACTACCATTTTATCTACTCCAACGGTTTTCGGTGGTGAAGAATCCTACAAATAAATTGTTTTGGAAACAAAATTTTTTTTTTTCTGGTTTGAAGATCCTTTTTTGGGTTGTGGTTTTTGTGCCTTCCTTCAAACGAATTTTGAAGTAATAACGGAACTTCACAAACTTACAACTTGAACAAAAACTGAGAAGAAGCTCCGAAAGTTTAAATTTTTGAAGGTTGTGGTTGTTCCCAATGTTCTGAAAAATAAGCTTTCAAAACGCTCCTCCCCCTCCCCCTCACATTTAGACCCGAAAAATTGTAATAACGGGGAGAAATGTGATTTTGCTATATTTTTTGAGGTTTTCGACTGATTAAAAAGGTTTTAGAGACAAATTGAATAGGTATGTGTTCGGAATCTACAATGAGTTCTTTATAAAATGAGTGCCTTTGGAAGAAGTTTGAATGAAGTAAGTTATTACTGCAAAATTCAGCGTAAAAAAAGATCCTAACATAAAAAAAATTGCATAAAAAAGGTCTTATCCAAACAAAAAAAAAAACTATTTTCGGATTTAGCATCCTCAAAAATCTTTAGAATAGATAAAAGCTTTTAATAAAAAGAAGCCGGCAACTCGAAGGTTTTTTTTGTAGACCAGTACCATTGATTGATGTACTTGCACTGCTTGCACATTCTCTACTAAATTGTCTTTTTACAATTTCTCCATGACTACCTCGAAATACAGTAAATTAGTACCCTAAACATACTTCTGAGCTCTCCGATTTCAAATACAACCTCACACATTGCCAATTTAGTTAGGGATGCTGAAATAAATAATAAGAATAACTGTTTTATTAAATTGTTCATTTCGTTTTCAAAAGTATATTGAAGCCTCGCGCAAAGTGTTCCCCAGAAAAAAGTTCAAAACACTTCGACAGAGTTCACTCACGTTCTAATTTATAGGTTCAAATGCTATCTGACTTATCTTATTCCAAAATTCACCGAGTCTATAGAATTGATCCAAACTTTAAGAATATCCGAGATGTCCAACAGGAAAATGTAAATTGCATATGAAACTGATTGATCCTAGGAATCTAGTGGAGCGTCGTACGTTATGTTGGTCTTATAAAACTCATCTATTGGTATAACTATTTACAATTTTCTACGTAGTCCGTCCTCAACATTCTATACAGTTCTTTCATTTCCAAAACTCAAATCACCATATACTAGATATCGTAGAGGTCATTTGGGTTTCAACAAACCACCTCAAAAACTCCTAATTCATGCAGGTCTCATCATTACGGTCGGCTCCCACAATCCTCACTACCGCCTGTCCCTTCATAGACCGAACTCTGCCGCTCATGACCTGGGTCAGTTTTTTTCGAGGTAACCCTCAGTAAAACATTCTTTTATCCTATTTGTCGAGGCCAACGGAACCAATTCCTCACAATTAGGTAGGTATCTAGAGTAAAGCTGGCAAGCTCGATTTTCAAATAAAAAAACAACCTTTTTTTTTGCAGACTCTTTTGTTGTAGTTTTTTCAAACGATTTCCTTGTGGGATGGGGGAAAGGTTTTTTTTGCCGGAGAGTTCCAGATTTTAGTTAAAAAGGAGGACCTTGAAAAAAGAGGCAGAAAGAGTTTTTTGAAAAACCGTCGAAACTTGGCTTCTTACGGTCGCTAATTGTTCCCTTTTCTAAGTGGAACAGAACAAACGGAGGTGGCAAAGGACTGGAAGATCGCTATCACTCAATAATTGGAAGATACCTCCGGCAGACTGGATTTATGGCTGCTCTAGTCCCCTTAATGGATAGGACCACTAATAGAAAACTAACTCTATTATTTTTGTGGGACAAAAAAAGAACCATTAGGATCAAACATGGAACTTGATTCCTTCCCAGAATGTCGGGGGATTCTGGGAGGAAAATGGCTGCCGAACGGTTGAGAAGTTTATAATTTCAAATGAAAATACAAATTGAATGTATTTAGACTTTGGATTGCTATATGTGAAGTAATGGTCGTTTAGTTCATCAACTCACAAAAACTATTACGGCAGGTTATCAGAATTGCAGTTTTTTTTAAACATACCTACAGCGGGATCTCTAACCTTGATAGGTTAAGTATACAATCAGGACAAAAACAGCTTGAAATCTACTTAAATTACATCCTAAGCAGAACTTATGAGAACACTACAAACAACTTTCTAGGCTCAGCAAATCCGCAATACAATAACAGGCCAAGATCTAAAAAAGTTCATCATAATATCCCCAAATTGTGGTTTCAAATAAATCAAAATTTCGTCAACAAGGAATAAAATTCAGTAAAAGCCACCGCTATCCTGATTAACTGATGTAAAAGTTTGTTACTGTGTGACTGCGGAATGTTTTTTTTTTTTTTCAAGTATGCAATAAAGTTGTTTATTTCAATCTATTCATGGCATCCAAAATGAATTCGGAGCCCTATATAGAGAACCTCGGTCCTGAGAGTATAGTTAAAATCGGTGGTTTTTGTGCATTTTGTGTACCTTCAACGTCATTTAAGGTATTTTATTGCATAATTTATCTAAATGTATCTCCTTATTGAACTACTATCTACCTCGAATCTACTCGTATTTTATGGAATTTCAACCAATGAAACAACAGGATTGTAGAAGAGTGTTGTATGTATGACTATGGATGGTGTTCGTTGATAATGATTGATTCAAGTAACGATAAAGTTGTTCAATTCTACCCACTCGTGACTTAAAATAAGAATTTGGAGCCCTTTGAACAGAACATCGGTCTTGAAAAACTTTGGTTATAACTAAAATGTGTGTTTCTTTTTTTGCATAGTTTGTATCTTTGACGTCATTCAATGTGCCTGATCTTTAAAGTTATTGCATATTTGATCCAAATATACCTATCACCTTATCGAACTACTATCCACCTCAAATCTATATTATGGAATTTCAATTAATGAAACTACAGGATTGTAAATGAGTATTGTGTGCATGATGATGAATTGTGTTGTGTTGTTGTGTGCATGATTGATTCAGGTACACAAAAAAGTTCCCTTCAACCCTTCAATACGAATTTGGAGACCTCTATACAAATCCTCGTTCTTAAATTTGGCGGTTTTTGTCAATTGTTAGTATCTTTGACTTCACTCAGGGCCACTTGAATCTGATTGTTACAGCGTATTTCATTAAAATATAGCATCTCATCAAACTAATATCAACCTCAAATCTACTCGTATCACTTATTACTTCTGTTTTGGTAGGGTAATGAAAGCTACCAGTTTATTTCAATTTTATTGGGCTTATTATTTTCAACGATGAACTTTTATAATTAATTAAGAAGAGGAAATTAACCGCCCTCCAATTTTGGTTGGTACTTCACCAGCCTAATTTAGAGAAAAATATATTTTGAAAATTTCTTATTTCAGATAATCCATCCGTACAAGCTACTTGGTTAGACCACAAGGAATTCATGGGGGTCCTGTCTTTTTGGAAGCCAACCCCCACAATTATTGAAAATTTCATCAAAACATATATAAACTTAGCATCGTTTTGGGAGTGAGAATGAATGGGAACTAACAGACATGGAACCGAAATTGATCGGCAAGTTCTGTATCGGTGAACTAAAGTGAATTTTGATTTGAAACCTACTGTAGTCCATTTAATTCACTTGGAATACTCACTCCTATTGACTAACTCACAATCCTTATGAAATATATTATTATCTACAGCGTGGAGTGAATAGATAATGATATACGATCTCACTTGTTCATTCTACATTCTCGACTCTTAACAACTTTCCATATTCACATTTCCATCTCCAGTTCACACGATCGGAGCGGTATCGTTTTTCCTTAACGTTGTTCAACTACAATACGTGAGAGATGTTTCCTCATCACGCAACGTTTTTTCTTTCAGAATAGTTCCATCTGAAATCTAGTAAAGTGCTATTACGTTCCGAGTTTGACGGGAAAAAAGGAGCGATTTTTCTTGTGTGAATTAAGCAATTACGACGATCGTGGGGCCTCCGCTAAGGAGATGCGTATCGACGAAATTAGGGGCCAGCTGTCAAAATTATAGTTGTCCCAAAGCCAAAGTGGCGATGTTATGAGGAGGAGAGAGGGGAGGGGAAGGAGTGGGGAAGAGTGGAGGGGGTTTGGTTGGTTTGTTACTATGAATTATTCATCCGTGGTGCGCGCTCTCGGAACAACTTGCGGAGAGGAGAGAATGAGATAAGGCTGCACCTTTGCCGCGGCCGTAGTGTTACTACATTGGTTTACGGCTATTTAACGGTCGATATTGAGGTTACGGGCCGGGAATTTAAGCTTCCTCGTGGAAAACGAGAAATGAAATCTCGAAAAACGGTGATAATTGCTCACGACTGCTGGAACTAGTAGGTTTACGTGAATCAGATGAAGCCACTTCAACTGAAATTCATTTATGCGCTCACTCGTAAGGTTATTACAGGGAAATAACAGTGGTAATGGACAATATGAATAACCAACCAAAAGTTCATTAATACATTTTGTTTATGGGGTTGACTTAGGGAGATTCATTCACGAAAATTGTGGACCCTCAGCTTCTTTTCTTCTATTAAAAATAAAAAAATATATGTTATCAGTTCAATTTGCCGAAATTATGCGATATCATCACGTAGCTACATTTTTGTACAACTATTTTTAATATACGAGATTGGATTGAATCATGACAGCTCATCAACTAGATCCGCCTGTTAACCGTTTCCTCTCAATTTGTAACAGAACTACATATGTTCTAGAATTAATTTAAAAGAATAAATTTGTTATATTTTCAGATGTACTAACATTTTGATTTGTAATTTTTGGTAGAAATGATCATTGTAGTTGTCTATAATTTCACAAATCTCTTTTTCTGTGGCCACACTAAAAAGAACTTCAACAATTTCGTTTTTTTCTAAAGCTATAGTTAATTTTAAGGGAGTTTCATTATTGGGATGTTACCATGTTCAATTGTTTCTATCATTGAGATTTAAAAACCAATTGGATCGCGTACACCTCCTTGATAATTCTTATCGTTAAAATGTCTTTAGATCTAATGATGAGCCTTCACAAGGAAGTTCAGCAGTTATCATGTATCTTGGAAACGGCTACAGGAATCATCTGATTCATTGAAACAAAATCCATCCAATTTACCTCTTTTGGAATGATCAAAAAAGATACTGGGATTAAGTGTAGCGATTTGGGAAAAACCCCAGACTAGTGCTGATATACCTTCTGGAAATCGGAATAAAAATAATTATTGAATGAATTTGATCACCATTTTTGGATTTGGTGACCATTTTGATTCGGTCACGGAAGAGTTGGAAGGTCTTACAAGTGGCACAAAAAAAAAAACTACAAACACGGAAAACAACAACACACTGTACAATTTCCTGAAGATACAATTTTTCCCACAACGAAGTTGAACATTAGTAATTTTTAGAATGATAAATATGACGTAGTGTTGGTAAATATTTTAGCTGTAAAGTTAATCGAGAGACAACGTTCGAGGTATAGGTTCAAAATAGCTGTAATAATTTTACGGACTGGGAGGAGGAGGAGGTTAAAAATAATAAAAAATGACAGTAGGATATCCGATGAAACAAAGATTCTTCCTACCAATAGTAAAAATATCTTAATATATGTAAAAGTTGAGAATCAACGGGTATTATTTCATGAAAAACACGGATCATAGAAATCGATAAACAATTTGAACGGATAACGATGTCTGAATAAGTTAATAAATAAGACCAAACGTAGGACCTGTATAGGAATAATCCTACGTGAATCACTGATCCAAGTTTCATCTAAACTCGACACCCCGCCACTCTATATTTTTCCATTGCATTCTAGATGCCATAAAAAGAGCACCACCTTTATTTCCGTACGGTAGATTGATTAAGAACTAAATTAGCCACATGGGTCGTTTAGCTGATCAGTATGGAAACGCACTCTCCATACCTTACAATTGGCCTCTTGATGTCCTAAAGACTCCGTTATCTCCGTGAACATCAACCTAGCTGATATAAAAATACCTACAATGGTGCAGTATACTCTATATGAGCATACACTCTATATGATTTCTACAGTACTGTAGAAATCCGAATCCACGAATATACCAAATGGAAATTAGCGAAATAAAAAACACCTGCCCACGTCCACAATATAGTGCACCACTACGCTCATTCAACTACTTTCTCACAATTGAAGTCTTGAAAAGCTCTATATAAAAAGGAACAGCTAATTCGATCCTCACATTATATTAGTGTTCTTGTTTTGTAATAATTATGTTAATTTCGTTCATTTTGTTTGTCCATGCACGTTCACATTTACATTCGTGTTCACGTTATTTTTTTCTGTCGAAGTTCCAGTCCTTAGGAAGAGTGAATGGATGAACGTAAAGCGGTGAGCTCATTCGATTTATTGCATCGATCTCTATTAATAACGAACTTGGAAATATGAGTGTCATTTCTGAAGATTTATCTATTCTGATTTCCTAATAGTTCAGCCCTTTACAATTGACTGAAAGTCATGCTGAGAACTCAGTTCTGGAAATATTGATCCGTCATTAATCCTTCCTGCCAATGAAGGACAGCGATCCATGGATCCAACTTAATGACGAATGCGTTGAATTGGTGCAAAGTGACTAATTTATCGGCAAAATTGATGAAGTTGTGTGTTCGCGAACGGTTTGGTAAGTTCGCTGTGAAGGATGTCAGTGTCTTCCAGGCAGAGTAGTTTAAAAGCGAGGACTTACCTGGGTAGGATCATCAACGAAGTGAATCCTCGAGCACTCACAAGCCGCGGAAACCGACGCAGAAGACTCTAGCAACACACGAATTCATAAACACTTGCGTATGAAAGGCGCGAGTGACTGACTGAAAGGATCGTGAGATGAGAGATGATGATTCCCGAGGGGCTACAGCGTTATGGCGGTCGGAGTGGGAGGGTGCGGAAGGCGGGGGAAAGCGGTGGCCACTGGGAAGGATGGTGAGAGGGGATTTCAGAGGGAGATCACTGAAATTCTTTACAGCATCGCGAAGGGAGAAAAATATCGCACCCTCCTCGCAGGAACGATCACAATGCTGGGATCACCCTTTCGGAAAGTAGCTTTCGGGATGGAGTTCACTCAGTGAGAGGGGTAGAAGCGTTTTCAACTCCTGGACAACCCTCATTTCGATCTCACCTTGCAATCAGTCTCAGAATAGTTGAAATTTCCATATTAAGCTGGTCGTCCACCAGATAGACAGAGGGGCGCGGATTCCATTTTTCGACCCATCGTTTTGTCAGTCGCCAGTCCCTCGTAGACCGTTGTGCAATGAATTACCCTGTTAGAAAAATTTAGTCGGACAGAGAAATATTTTCGAAAGAAGAACAAATTTTAGTCTTATCGACCACTCTGGAAGCAGAAAAGAAAGAAGAAAGCACTGGAAGACAAATCAGGCCTGAATGTAATCAACGTTAAATCTACAGATTTTGATCGATTTCGGCAGATCTAGCTGGGAATGTGACAAACAGTACATAATGAAATGTACCGTTTAATAATATCTATTCACAAGCACCCCACTAATCATTTTGAACCCCTCTCCCAGGCTGTGCCATACGACAAAAACGCCACCCCTACTCTCGAAGAACGCGGTGGGATGGCGGAGGGGCGCCATCCGCCATCAAGGGTGTCCCGAATCGCGCTGCTGATGGATTGCCTTCCCCTCATCTCATCTCCTTCCATCGCTACCCTCGACCCAACAAGGCAACAGAACTCCATTGCAACTTCCCCATAAATCAAGGGCTCTGGCACGTTTGGCGATTGATTTACTGACAACAACAGGTAGGACCCGTTCCTACCTCTCGCGAATTGAATATTCGTTTTCAAGCTCCATAACAAATGCGTTATAACTTCTCCTAATTTCCCTCCCATTCTTTTGAACCCCCGATTCGTGAAATTGGGCGACCGTTGCGGTTTTTTCCGTGACATTCATTGACAATCCAGCACATCGAAGTCGTATTGTGTTTTGCCATCTATGACAAATTTATTAGTTACGTTTAGAATCCTAGACCACATAAATTTCGAAGAACAATAGAAGGATAATTTAAAGTACCTTTGAAAAAACTATTCGTGCACCTTTTGACCGTATAGTTCCCGTTATTTTTAATGATTTTATGTGTATCATCCAAACTTTCAAAAAACAGATCAAAGAAAGACATTAATCAATCCCACAATAACGGTTAGTGTACATTTCAAAGTACCGAGTACTTGGATTACAATCCGTTCGTTTGCCGTATCTTGACCAAAAGTTTTCTTTCAAACCGCTGAACCGTAGATCATGATATGGAATAGTAATCACAAAGTTGAAACTGAACCTCTAGGATACTCGACATCAGTTTTGGAGAATCCTAATGAAAAGTAGGTACCCTGGTACGGTATAATAGGTGACATAGAAGAATGAGGATAGTGCAAAATTCACAGTAAACAGTTAAAAAGAATCGATTGATTTTATTTCAAAGTACCGAATGGGACCGTATCACCCGGTCACCGTCGCCTACGGGAAGATCTCCCGTTATGTATAATAAAAATTCATATATCTATTTAGAACTCTTTTTGCAGTCATTCTAAAAATTATAATAAAGTTTCTTGTAAAGAAAGTTCTGTTTCCCATTTCCAAATTATTTAACAAGTAACTCTTGAAAGATACAGACATAATGTAATAAACTCACACTTAATGTGATAAACAGATCAGTGATTTACATAGAACAGACTATAATATATAAGACTATAATATTTCATATTATGAATCCGGATTTGCAGCGATTTTTTTGTGTTGGTTTATTATTCTCAATGATGAACCTTTGTAATCGACCAAGAAAAACAATTTTTCCTTAACCCACCTAAAAAGTATTTGGTTATCGCTCCAATACATGCAAGTTTCAAAAATCGAATAAAATAGTCAATCCGTCCGCCGTCAAACCTTTTCTCCAAAACTACAGGCCCAAAGTTTACAAAGTTTGTCCCAAAAACACAATATCGATCCGGGATGTGACAGTCATCTCGGCATATTGATGAATCAAATCTAAAGAATCGTATTCAAGGAATAATGAATCGAAATCTCAACAACTTTTAATGCAAGGAAGAAACACAGTGCACAGGAAGAAATTAGTTATGTGAATCCAATGAGACCACTCGATCGAGGCTCTATCATTCGTTCGCTCTCATATCGCAGGTTCGCTCTTAAAGCGCGTGGATGCTAAAAGTGACTGGAGAGAGGCCTGTTGATGGGTGCTATACTGATATACTAGTTATATTTAGTCTTGGACCGAGTTTTTCATAAATTATTTCTATGTTTGCGGACTAGGGAAGGATATGTAGGTTTTATTCTGTCTAGTTAATTTCTGTGGATTTCATCGATTAGCCGGTATACTGTACACCATTGTTTGTATTCAGATATCAGCTTTTGTTTCGTACAAAGGAACTAGTGAAATATGTTGTTAAAACAACGTTCTAAAATATGTTTGTGCGTTTATTTTATCTTGTTAAATTTCAATTGGACTTGTTAAATTTCAAATTTCAGTTGGACTTCTATGTATGTTGTCGAATGTACCTAGAGACCATTCATCTCTAGATTTGCAGTCCATTTCAGATAATACGCTGATCAGTATTGTAGAGTTATCCAATACATAAGTAAACCTTAATGATAATTCCCTGCTTTTTGAGCAGGAAAGCTTGTTCCAGACGTTTTCAAGGCCTTACGGGTCAAACAACAAGTCACCCCTCGTTTTTTGGGCTCGTGCATTCTCACAACGTTTTGTTTTGCGATCCGGGGATTCGGTTGTAAATAATATACAGGCAGGTAAACGAGAGCAAACTGGCGAGGTCGAGAAAAAACCCAAGAGATGGTTGAAGGTCGAACGGGACCGCCGTAAAGGGAGTAAAAAAAAGGGCCGATGGCCCATAGATCGCGGACCACCTTCTTTCCCCCAAAAGGGAGACTCAAGCTATGATTGGTTCGACGGTTACTTCCTCCACAAGGCAAAAACACCGACACCGCACAGCGTGTTGAGTTGGTCAGTTGTGGAAGACGAAGGAAGGAACTTTTCTCTGTTGCCCTTCCAACGTAGCCTTCAACTGGAGCTTCGAGTTGTCCTTTTCCAGATGTCGGTATGTTACCTTGCTCGCAACTAATATGTTCAATCATTTGTCCATTCGTTATTTTGATCTAAATTCTAACCATCTTCAAAATTTATTGGCTTCTAGCTCTATAAATATTCATAGGTAAAAGAAAGTTATCCCTAGAGCGGAAATGTCACCCCCTCATGGATTGAGTGAATCTCACTATTATGCAAAAAAACATCATTTCTCTTCATTAAGGTTCATCATTTTCAGTAATAATCTAATGTAGGTAATCATATAGCAACAATTTTGTATAATCCCCTCAACATTTTGCAGTGCAATGTATGCAATACGCCACCTGGGATAAATGTCATTTAAGTTTTGAAATTAGTGCCAAAAATCCGTCCTGCACATGGAGAAGAACTTTTGGGGTCAGGTTGTTCTTTATTTCTAGCCAGCAAAATCGACTTACACACATACATGCTTTGAGGAAAAAACGTGTTTTTCAAAGATTATACTGACATAGGCACGTCGGGTGTCATTTCCCAGTAATTTTGGACAAAAAATCAACCGGAATTTGTTTGAGATCCTCAAAAATTCACCCATAGCAAAAAATCACAATTTTTTAACATGAAGTGACCTCCTAAACCGCACAATGACAATCGCAATCACGGATTATTTAAAAAATAACAAACCCTGATGTTAGAATTAGTAGAAATTTTTGAACATCTAGGAATTGAGGTAAGCAATGTCGAAAAACGATATAACAAATTAATCTCTGGTGAAAAATATGAAATGACCGGGTGATTAGAATACTAAATCCAGGGATGCCCCCCCCCCTCCCCCCCCCCCAAACGTTATGATTCACCACCCTCCTAACCCTTAGAACTCCCCAAAACAAAAATGTAAAAAATACTCGTAAACACTTCTGATTTCATCTAAAACTAAAAGGAGATTTATATAGGTATTGAAAACCATGCCGCGTGCCAGCGCCAAAATCACGGGCAATATTCGAGCACTGTCATTGTTATTCACACATTTTCAGATAGAAAAACAAACCAACATATCATTAGTATTAGTAGTGATTAAATTAATTACTAGGTTCATTATTATAAACTTACGTTTTAGTGATGTAATATATTTTTGAATGTCCTCACGTTAAACACTGCTTCAATAAACTTTACCCCCCAAAAATTTGTTTGGACCCCCCCCCCCCCCAAGAATTTCAATGACACAATCTGCCCCCCTGTGGGCACCCCTGCTAAACCACAAGTTCGCTCAAAATGGCGTAAATTCATTTTTGATGAAAATTAATAGGGTATGAGCACTAAATATCTTCATATTGTTAAACGAAAGTACATTTTATCCTGATAATTTCGGCACTCACCGCTACATGGTCAAAAATAAATTAATTAGTTCATTTTCAATAGTTTCAAAGAATTCACCACGCTAATATAGTCGAGAAGGCAAAAAAGGAGCGCTATGATGAAAGTTAACTCGCAAATTTGAAAAACCACATAAAATTAACCACTCATTGTGGGGGGGAAGCGTAAATTAAAGAACCAATATCTCAAATGTAATGTAGCTATCGTAATTTGCACTGTTTGGTGCAGTTTTTTTTTAATGCTCCAGACTACAGACAAACAGCTGATGAACGGATTTTTTTTTTAATCGAAATATTCTGAAACAAAAATGACAAATTTTCAGGCGAGGTGAACATTTTTTTCTTGGTCGATTACAAACGTTCATCACTGCTAATGATAAACCATTACAATATAAGTTATTTTAGCAGGATTATTGAAACAAATACTGAAATATTATTATTAATGTCTTATTAAAGGATTGGGACTCAATGATGAGTAGATCGTTGCTATAGATAAACGCATGTAAATGTTTGTGAATAAACCTAATTTTTAAAACATGAGAAACACACGATTATAAAAGTGAAGACGCTTAATAAGACAATAAATGTGATAAGGTGTTTTAAAGGGGAAGAAAATATTAATAATAAATGAAAATGCAACTTGGTTAAATGTGTATTCCGTCCACGCACCTGGAATCCTCTGGGCTATACATCAAATAAAACACATTGCTTCCCCTCCAATTCCATTTCCCCCACCACCTGCTTTCCATTTAATTATTCTGCGGGCTCGAGGCCCAATATATCTCCTGGGATGGTAAGAGAAGGGGGCATTCTTCCATCCCCCTCCGCCAACGCTACCTACAGAGAACTTGGGAAAGCAAGGATCGGAGTGGGGAGCGAGCAGGATCGTGCCGGTTGAGCCAGGGGTCGAGGGAAGTAGTGGCTAAAAATGCCCTTGGGGTGAATGAAAGCGTGGGGAGAGGGGGAAATTTAATTCGACGAAGAATTCGCAGCATAACTGAGAGAGCGGTATATCACTTTGGGAGAGAGAAAGAGAGAGTAAAGTAAGTGTCGCCCTTCCTCGAGAAAAAAAAGTGGTGGCCAAAGTGGGAAGTTCTTCAGTTGGTTCTTCCCAGGTGCGGTTGGCTTTTTAAGGGAATTTTTGAGTTACATGAAGATATTGCAATGGATTGGGACATTGTAGTCCTCTTCCGAAATGATTTTTCATGGGAATCCTTTTTGAGGCATATGGATCAAAACGCTGAAAGCAAAACAATTCTGCAAGCATAAAAATGTCTGCCAAATGGGACATGGCTACACCTTCCTCTAATTGGCATCATGAATCCATGAATCATTGAAAAGTAGAAACACTTGATATATTTTTGAACTTGAAAGATGTCAAACATGAGATTTGTTCCCAAAGATATCAACTCCCTCTGTCGACTGAGTCGACAAGAATGCCATACTGCTTCTTTGCCCAAACTACAAAGCGGATACAATGATACAAACGAGTTGAAGTTCGTATGAGTTATTAAATCGGCTTTCCCCTAGCATCCTCCAAACTTTAGAAAGGTCTGACTACTAGGTTCTAAGAAAAATCAGCGCAAAGTAATGTGCAGATTTTTGAGAGATGAAGTGTTTGGAGAACGACTTACAAAATTACATGAACACACTTTCAATTTCATAGAAGTCGCACGAACTTTGTAGAAATTAGGCTTGTTATATGGATTTTATGTTCGAGCAATAGCAGTATCTGTTAATGATATCACCGGTTTTTTGTTGTTGTGTAGCTGTTACCACTGATAAGGCCCTTACGATTATAAGATCGCCCTTCCCTGACTAACCTCCGAATTTGAGCGAGCCAGAACCTCTAGAATCTGAAAAAAAATATGCTTTGTGGATTTTACGTTCGCACATTCTCAGAGTTAGGTATTGAATTATGAGCGATAAAACTCCCAGAAGACTATCTACATACTTCCAAACCACACACTCCGTGAAAATGTCATCAAATCCAATGAAAACAGTAGGGATTAGGCTTGTCAAAGAGAATTTCATGTTCGCTCATGAGCAGTTCCTAATATTGAAACTATTTTGTTGAAATTGGTATGATATAATAAGATCGTGGTTCCTGTACGCTGAAAATTTTAGCGCGATCAGCCCACCAGAATCTGAGAACATGTACAAACCAACTCGCACATTCCCTGAAAATTTCATTAAAATCGGATAAAAACAATAAAGGTTATAACTAGCTACAGGTAGACTCAATCAAGCAGTTTCTTTTGCCGATGTATTTAGCTCATAGGTAGATTTGAAAGCAAAACATACGCGGATTTCGGAGAAATCTGACATTTTTATTGAGTAAAATGAGTTTTTTTGGCTAATACTCGTTTAAGGAATTTTAAATCGTACAGCAGCCGTCTATAGTTCTCAATTGAAAAGGTCTCCATAATCCGGGTCTCGTTTGACTCTTCCATTGAAGAACAAAACCCACTACTGTGTGTTTTGCGACTGTGGAAGGTTTTTAGGTTTACAAAAGTTTATTTTAGTTGGTTATCAATGTTTTGATGTTTTTGGTTTACGTTACTCATAAATCAATTTCAGGTCTTAACGTCAATGACTCAATTCGATACAGTTGTTAATGCACTCCCGGTTTATTTCAATGACCTCATGGTTTCTAAGAAATCTCTCTTAGTTTGAGTTTATCTGGATGAAGATTGTCATGAGTGAGTGTACTTTTATGAGTAGTAAATGGGATTGCCCGAATTGTCTTATCATAAAAGTCAAATTTATTGGGTTATGAAATTTACCTCAACAATGTGAAAGTTGAAAATCTTGATTCATTCAACGTTTCGTATATGGAGCACAAAATTTTGGAGTAAATAGTACATATTCCTGGTTTTGGAGGAATCATTTCTACATCATACTGCGCATTACAAGTTTGAACCTCCCCTAACCTTCGGCGCTCTTTCACCTGCCTATTGCGCCTTCCCTTCTTGGAGGTTCCCTATTGAGTTTTGCAATACCTTCGCCAAACAACGCCGTCTCCATGGCAACGAACGAACAGTTCGAAGGGGAATTGTGATGAAACATTCCAGAGTTTGCTGAGATGAATGGCGTGTGATTGATGGGCGTCGCAGTACAACCATAAGGTCGACCCCACGTCCCATTACCGCTATGCTAATATCCCCTGAGGAAAAGTGAGTACGGAAGGCTTCTTCCACGGACGGGGAAATATATTAGACTTGGAAATATAATGGTTCTCGCCCCCGTCTCTATTTTTTTTTTCTCCACTCTTCCCCTATACACGAGTCAATTGCTATACATCCGTCGGTGAGGCCTCTACTAATAACCGACCCCGTGCTACACAGCAAAAAAGTTTAATAACACTGTCAACCAAGTATCGCAGAACTGTCCAATTTATCCCAAACGTGAAAAACTTGTTTGGTGACGTAAGCAAGTAAAAACAAGAGGCAGGCTTTTAGTCTTGAAGTTCTACATGCACCACTCATCGGCAGTTGATCGTATTCTCTTTCACATGAGTTTTATTAATCTATCACCCGAGTCACGGATCCTGACTCTTTGAAGCAACTTCCTTGAAATGTAGCTGTCTAGAAACCAGTGTGGCAACTACTCTAAGCACCAATCATGCCAACCTATGGCAACTACTTGCCGAAGAAACCGCACACACCAGAAAACACAAATTTTCTGGTCATATCGAGCTGCTGACCGGTCGAGCGGTGCTTGAACGGTCTTTTTGAAGCTAAGCCCCAAGAAGCTTACGAGCCCCTTCCCTCTACCTTGGATGTGTACGAAGCACAAGTACTTCCGATCCTGGAGTATGCATTGACTGTCACTCCTACTTACTCGTTTCACAAATTCCACCCAGAACGAATGCAGAACAATGTCCTTCGGTATCACGCACTCAAAATTAACATATTCACAGTCGATATAACATATGACTCATTGCTCCAGAAAGGCCACTTACACTCTCTCAAAAGTGTTCGTTGCTCGACTGGCCTTGCTATGTTATATAAGCTATTAAACAACCGCCTTGATTTTCCGGCTTTAATGTCCTAATTAAATATTTTCCTTCCCCGTACAACCACACGTGCGTCTCCTAATTTTTCTGAACTATTCTAGTCAGATCGCAATCGTCTGATCCAGCCTTTCGCGCAGTGCAAACTTATTTTGGAATACTAGTAAAGATTTTGACATTTTTCGTTCATCATTTCCAAATATCAAATCCACCATCTCTAACACCCCACTTATTTATGGTTGAAAATTATAATCACTGTGATCTGTGAATCAACTCTTTCTGAATACTCTATTCTTGTAGTAATGATGAGAGTACAGAAAAATTGAGGACTAAGAAGTATACCAGTATTGAAAACATTTGCGGAAACATTCACTTTGATGCGGAAGTTCTAGAATAAACGTTAGAAAGTTATGAGTACTTGTTTTGGAAAAACTCGTTTCTAGTTTTTATGAATCAACCCAGTGAATGGCAAACTGCAGAGAATACAAAAAAATGCTGTAGTTTGATTGGGATTCAAAATTATGTGGTCCGAACGAATTCATCAGAAGATCTTTAGCCCTTCTACGATATTCAAGGATTAAGGTTAATTCGAACTTTGAAAATAATAGTCACTCCATTATTACCATGCTGCCACACAGCTGTAATCTAGAGGACTAATATTTGAATTGACAGCAGATAACAAAGAAACCTTGCAATTGATCTCTGAATGACACACTGATGAATAAAACTGCATGTTGTCGTGACAGCATAATTTGATGTTATTCACCTTCAAGTTGCAGATCCAATTTATTATTCAACTACTTAAATGACAGCTTAATTTGAGTTTCATGATAAATTTGAGATCATTGTTTTCAGTGCATACTGAATCGACCTTGAATAACACGTGCAACCTTGAATAACACCTTTATATTTAACGCAACAAGAAGTCGCTAGTAAATTGAAAGTTATTGATGAGACTTGTGGCATATGATGGGTACTCTTCTTGATGTTAGCCGATCAATATCATAAGTTAAGAACAGGCAGAAGGTTCATTCCACACAATTGATCAATGTATAATATTGGAATAAATGTGTGTTGATTGATGATGGACGCTAATATCACCTCTGATAGAAAGGTACGTGTATCGTGGACTGTAAAATTAAAGATCGAAAAGCAGCTCGATACGGACTAAGTCACTCGCGACGAAGTTGTGGAAATCCATTTCAAATAAAAACGGAGAAAGATGGAACGTTGTCTATATTTCCACGAAAGTAAAGAGTTACACTGTTAAATCGATTTCGACGGTTAGGTCATCATCAGTAACAAACATGAACTTTAACTTTGAAGTTCATGTTTGTGTTATCTCATATGATCTTCCTTGTGCTAAATATAGTGGACCATACAATGATATATCGAAAAGCTGTTCAATTTGGAACCGAGGTGGCAGTCATGAAATTATAAATCTTGCTCCAAATTATTTCAAAATCCTTAGACTTTTCTGGAATTTGAATTACCGTCGTTTGAATTGTAGCTCTCGCACACGGTCTTTACGTCTTCCCCATGATATCAAAATGTACGAAATAACAGAAGTATATTTGCCCTTTCCGTTTCAGATTTATGCGTATGAACCGATACGGTTTTCGGAACCCTACCGGCGAACCGTGTTTTATCCTCGTAAAACCTCACCAGATATTTCAAAAGGCACTAATTATTCCCGAGTACCGCAGGTGAGTTTCAACGATTATTGGCCGTTTTTGGCGAGCGGGTTCCGGTCGCCGTTATAGATGGTTGGCAATGAGCCGGTTCCGAGTGTAAATCATTGAGAAAGGCTATTACGGGGCTTCCCTTCTCTCTCTGTAGCCTATAAGATTCCGAGCATTCAAGGAATTCTTCATCCCCCTCCTATATTCGAGTCATTTTCCTCCCCTATACACCGCACGCTCCGCTGTAGACAAAATGTCCAAAAATTCTTGAGGGGTTCTCACCCCGTTAGGCTCCTTTCAAGAACAGTTTGAAGTTATGAATGAGCTGAACCGCAGCTTAATTTCAGTTTTAATGTAATTTTTTTGTACATTGCGTTCAGATAAATATATTATGCCATTGGTTAGAGACAATAAACGATGTTTGGTATAATGCAGTTTTTCTGTCAAAATCGAGAAAATGCTACAGTTTATTCTCGAATCCATTAGATACTGGTAGCTGATAGTTGGTAGCTAAGAATATAATGAAATACTCCTTACTGCGGTAAGCTATCTTCATTTTTTGGTGGAATTTTTATTATTGAATTTTTGTCAATGTAGCTTTCATACTTGCCCGCATTCAATTCCGTTAGTTAAACGAAAGTGTCAAATCCGTCGTAATGGTTCATACTACGTCAAGTTTTTCAATTCCATATTCAGAATGATAGTAATTTTAAGCAACCTTGTATACGACATATGCTTCCTTAATTGGTTGATATTATCAACTTGTCCGTTGATCTTTAACATACTACGAAGAGGAATAACTCGTAATTATGAGATATTGTATTCTGAAGTAATGACAACGGTTTTAGTTTAACGTTTCCCATGAGTTGTAAAACCTGATTCCAACAAAGCTGCTCGAAGATTTGCTACTTTTGAGGAACACGTCGTGGTCCCCCCGGTCCCAAGATTTGTCTTCTTGTAAGGATACTGGAAGGAACACTTCTACGTTAGCAAACCCTTCCCACTTTGATGGAATTGAAAGATGCCATCACACAAGAAGTGCGTGTCATTGCAGGAGATCTCGCGGCCCTGTTGATGGAAGATTTCCGACAGAGACTTGAAAACTGCATTATTGAGAATGACCACCATCTGATGGACTTAATTTTCCGTTACTGGATATGCAAAATGAATTGAAGATGTAGTCCTTCCCTTAACTATTTTGGTGTCTTAAAAAACAACTAAGTTTGGGCCCATTTGAAAAAAGTCTATTGCCCGTGAGTCAACCACTACTTCTTCCCATTTTTTATTTGTGAATTCTTAGTAGTTGTGGATCTTTTTTTAACTGCCCATGCACCTAGTCAGTCCTTCTAAGCTACTATGTACAACCCCGTCAGCAATAAGATCGAAGGTATTGGACTCCTGAGCACGTATGTAAGTCTCAACCCGTTTAAAAAAATGACTTATTTAGCATCTCCTCACCCGAACCTATCGTAGCCTCCAGTAAACCACATTTAAGAGGACTTGAAACGTACTCGCGCTCCAAATGTTAATTTCGAGAGAAGTTCCACAGAATCTAACTCTTCCTTTTACACAAAGCCCAAGATTGGGTGTGAAAAGGCAGAGGATGGGGGGGGGGGGGTGTCCCTCGGGATTTTTGAGCGTTGGTCGAACTTGTTAGGGAACAAGTCATGTTCTCTTTGGGGGTTAGGTTTAATTAGGAACAGTGTTCTTGGGAGATGCTCGGGATCCTGCGTCTGGCCCAAGAGTTGAAGGAAGATATATTGGACTTGTACCTTTCCCAACTTGCTCTTCAACAGCGGAAACCCCGGATGCAAATGAAATAAAGGGGGGGACTTGCTCCCAATATTAGTCGTACCCGTGTTAGTTTGCTCGCCAGGCTGGCTGAGAATCGACGTTGATTAGGTATCGCACGATAGTTCGATTGGAATCCAAATTAAGTTCAGTTCTCCTTCGGAAAAACAATTAAAAGACGTTCGTGTTTATAACTGGTGTTTGAAACACTTCCAACAAAATTGGCTGGATAACGGGAAGAAACCCAGGAGAACCCAAATCTTGAAATGCTGTAAATGAGCAGTTTCTGTTATAAAGGTGAACTAGCCGCTACTTTCACATGAACTCAGCTCGAGTTAAAGAAACAGCAAACTCAGTTTCTTTTCCTAAAATCCACTTTAGACGTTTTCTTTATTCACCAAGTTAACCAGAAATGGCCACCTCTGATTTATTTTGTTTTCTTCCAATGAAAAAGTATGTCTGGAAAGATCGAGTGAAAGGCACAAAAGCTAATTCTTCATTGTACAAGCCAATCATTTATGTGAATAGATCCCATTGAATTGTACTGATCACGTTACAAGGTATGGGTTGAAGAAATAGAGATTATATAGGAAAGCATTTCGTGAATTGTAATGCTGAAATACAGGTATTTTTTCCTTCGTCCTTTTTTATTGGTGCATCTCTTGTGTATACTGTATAAGTACTTATTTGGTAAGGTAGTCCTTTTTTGATAGTAAAATCAATCTGGAGTTCAAATTAACCTCTCCTTGACAATAATGTTGGCAAATAAAATACGGGCAGATAGTGATTATTGGCGATAATGGAATCCTTCAAACGGGAAATAAAAGCTGAGATCTTAAGCCATCAATTAGTTTGGAAAGTTTAAAAGCTTTAGAAAAATTAGTGCGTTACGATGAAATACATGCAAATTCCAACGGAACTTGAGAAAAACCCCTACGCGAATTGAGACACGTGGATTCAACTGGACCTTTCTTCTAAAAGTGGAACTTGATCGAGTTTCCGTAGAAGGCAGTCTTCATACCTGAGGCGGATCAATTCGATAAGACAAGACTCGCCTGGATTCTGGCATTAACGAAAGCGACACCGTTACTATTCAAATCTCATTCGAGATGGCGACAGACGAAGGGAGAGCTTTGAAAAGTTCACCCGACGCCTAATGGATTATTCAACGCCTCCCGAGGCAGGAAAAAAATATCGGACGGAAGTGAGAAATTTTCGTTGTATACAAATACGACCGGGTGACACGTTTGAGTGATTAGCTATTGATATTTGACTCGCTAATGCACCGCAACTTGAGATTGTCGGGTGGAGTAAGACATATGCGGTAGGTGCGCTTTATACAAGCACTACAATGCTCCTGTCATACTCGGTGGTTGAGTTGTCAAGATAGACGAGTTTATGATTGCATAAACTAAATATTGATGACCGTGTGGGAGCCGCGACACTACATGCGATTTCTTTTCTCCGTATGAATTAACCTGAATTGATCGTTGAACAAGGTAGGCAGTCGATTGTACAGCAAAATGTTACTGAATCTTCTGAATAGTCATATGAAAAATGAGTATCACTGCATTATTCCCACAGAGTGGAATTCCACAACCCGACAGAAACTCAAAAACTAACTAAAACTAGCGAAGAATCATAATCATATACAAAACAGTATCACAACATTATCCCCAGATAGTAGCTAATTGTCGTGGTTAGATTAGAATAGTAGTGTTTATAATTTTCAGCCATAGATATCAAACAGGAAATAGTACGAACATGTTATTAAAATGCAATTTATCAAAATAACAAAATGAAATGAAAAAAGGTAGGTAATAAAATCCTTAAAATTGGAAAGTTAATGACACTGAAATCAATGAGACACACGAGCTTAAATTTGGGAAACTAATTCATCGATGTTTGGATTAACTCCAGTAGGTAGTACAGAGAAGTAAAGAATTTTCCAAATTATCGTCGGTCAGTATATTAGGGTGCTTTGATTTAACTTTTAAATTCCGAATTGTTGGAGGATGGCATAAACAAAGTATCACTACATTATTCCCACAGAGTAGCTGATGATCGCGGTTAGATTGATGTATGAAGACGGATACTTCTACGTGTGATAAAATCTTGTGATACAAACCAAATCTCCATAAGATTCCCACCGAATAGCTGAGATTCATGTATCTTGGCAAATACTTCGAAAACCGAATACATTTTTTGGAAATATAACTACCTACATGGGAATTACTGCAGGAATGCTGATGTTGCAAATGGTGATAGTTATATCGCTGTATTCTGTCCGATATTTAAAAATCATACGAAACCTTGTGGTTCCTACTTGTCGCTGACGATGGTTTTATAGATCGCAAAGGTTGTAAGTTTATTATTTCCAATGACGAATTTCGTTTTGATCAAGAAAACATTGTTTACCCTATAGTCAAAATTTGTTGATTTACACTCATTTCATCATATGCTTGATGCAAGAATTCATTCAACCACGCGTTCACACCGTAATCAAAGAACGTAATCGTATTTTGTATTCCGTCAACTCAATCAGTTTGATTCCGCGTTTTTGACATCACATACCTCTTCTCCATTGTTGGCTTCGACCCTGTTGACTTCACTAAATTTTACATGAATTGATTGTAAGAAAGGTTAGAAGTACATAGGTGTCTTAAAAGATTCATCACATCATTCCAAGTTCTACTGTACATAATTAAGTGGTCAAAACTCCAAATATGTCCCAAAAAGCGTTACTAATGTATTCCATGTTCTACTTTCCACATCTGTGTATATAAGGCCCACGAAGTGTAAATCTCTTTGAAATTGTATATGTGCATGTAATGTTGAAGTTTCGATTTGTCTGTTGACTTTTTACGTCATGGGATTCCTTTATTAACTCGGTTCTTAATAAATAAATAAATTAAGCCTTCGCTTTATTCACTAATATCGTGTTTTTATCAATAATTGACCAAAGAAAACGACAATAATTGAAACTGGTTTTGTCATTGGAAACAGTAATAAATGGAGCAGTTTTTTATGAAATTTAGCTTTTTCAAATACCAATTTTGTTTCGAGATACTAACTGTTGGAAATTCTTGAAAACTCTAAACGTCTAAAATTTGAGTATTGTTGTAAATGAGTGCGGATTAAAGTTAAATAACTCCGAAAATTTTATCTTTACACGAAATGTAACGTTGAATCCGAAAATGGGATGAACAATGGAAATTAATTATCGGAGTAAATAAATTAGATGGGAAGTAGTGATTTAACGCCTTAGGTCGGATTAAGTCAAACAAAATCGAAAAATATTGTAACTTATAACTATAAAAACGAAATTATAACAAAAGAGACCGTTCAGGTGGGGTTACTAAATTCTATGCAGCATAAAATATGTTTTGGATGTTGTTTTGGTAAGATTATCGATTAAGATCTATAGAAGGAAAAGTATAGCTAATCAATAATGAAATTTTATATCTTCCTTGACACATGTTCTATGATAACAAGACCACATGATATTTTATTGTGTTGCAACACGAGCATTCGCCCCATTCATTTCATTTTGTCACTTATTTGGTTCTATTCTGATGAAAACTAACTCAAGGAATACAAGTAAGGTTGTGGAATTTATAATAATTACTTGACAACACATTTAAGTACCAGAACTTTGAGTGTTGGTAATAACAATGTTACCTCGCTTACCATACAAGGTAATATTCTACACGTTTTCCAAATGTATTTAGCCCGGAGACATAACATATTATGCTTGTCAGGAAAACCACGGGAACTTGGGTTGGTTTCGGGCCGCGTAGCCTTGAAATCACTAACTCCGACGGGGGTTACCTATTTCTGTAATTCCTCCGAATGAGTTCACTCGCTGGATTAAAAGAAATTAATTCCCGGCCGAAATATACTTCATCGTTAGCTCCAGGAACGCGTAAGCGGGAACCCGGGAGGGAGGCGCTTCCACGGGGGATGAGTTATGTGATGGCATTAAACGCCTAACTGTGGAGAAAAGCAGATTGGGGGGGTAGCAGCACCTCATATAATAGATGGTCTGAATTAGTGGGAAGACTGAAGGAGCTGGAGGGTGAACTCTAGCCCCCCGTTCCTCACTCCTAATTGAGTACACTAATGCAATTCTAATGAAGGATAGCGCTCTCATTGGAGTACATGCTAAACCGCCCTCCGCCTTGGCCTTCTATTATTGATGGCGGAACTTTACTATATCAACACCACTTTGATTATCGTCTTCTTGATTAGGTCTCCGCTCCCGCTTTCGGGAATATAATGGGCTTTTGTGGCCAATGACTCAACAATGCCTTCCCACATAATTCCCCCTCCCCTTCACTCTATTTTGATCATAAGAATGGGTTAGTGTAATCTTCATTGGATGCATCGAATCCATTTTTAATGCTGACATAGCTATTTATATTATATCGTAAGCATCCCAGTAAGTATTTGACATGGAAACTAATAGATGAACTAAACCGAAGTAATTTAAATGCTACAAATGTTTTTAAACAAAGGTTCATTATTTCAGCAAGATAATCAAATTGTAAATGGTTCTAAACAACATAATGATTTGTGTGAAACGGGTAAGGAAATCGTCTCAAATGGTTGCGGACAGGTGGGCAACGTGTACTTTCAAAGTTTCTTCGATGGTGGAAATTAGTAATTGAAAAAATTTACTCACTTTCACAGGAAAAAGGATTTCAAAATTTCATTGGAAGGGGCGGATATATGCACGTTAAGGAACACGATAAATCCATTCATAGGACTTTGCTCTAACTCAACGAATGTCCATCCATTTGAACGATTTTTCTCCACGTAGTAAACAATTTACGTATGTAATGTAATGATAAGGAACTTTATCACAGGGTTAAGATAAAATTCACGAAACTTTTCAGGGGAACACACTTATTGACGGGTAATAAATCATTGGGAAATTATAATTTCATTTAGTACATACTGTGCAGGGCTATTTTAATGGAACTAGACGACGTTTCCCTCGATACTTGAAACTCAACAGCGCCACCATGCCCGACAGGACTGATTCCAGCATGGGTCTATGGAATTCAACTGTGGGAAGGCAAAGAAAAACAAACGTAGAAATGACTCAACATTCAGAATAAAGTCCTTTAGAAAATTGTTAATGCTCAGTGCTGCGTAAGAAACGACGAACTTCGTACAGACTTTCAATTGGAGACCGCCAATGAGATAATTAAAAAATATGACACAAACTACGAGAGAAGGCTGCTCAAGCATACGAACCTAGAAGCTCCCGAGATATTGGTTAACTCACAGTTTGAAGAGTGGCAAGCTCTTTGATCTTGGATGATGATCCCCAGTTTTGGTGCTGCAATGCAATATGGTGTGGTACGCGTTGCTGAACTGATACCACAGTGTAAAAGATTAATTGAATCAACTGAATAGCTAGATAGCTACGAACAGAATAGCTAGGTAGATAATAACGTTTGGGATATAACTTGTTGTTACATAGTTGGAAAAAATATACATATACTATTTGAGTCAAACGGAAAACACTGCACAACATGAGTCGTGCATAGCATGACATTCCTTCCTTCGACCACTTGCGAAATATCTACGAACTTTCTCAGGTTATAGTCACAAACTATATCCAGCTGAGGCTGTAAACTCTCTATCGGTATACCTAGATCTAGAGTCAGACAAATAATGGTTTCGGTAAAGTTTGTGGATTGGACATTACAAACGGAAATGACCTTAAGTTCCCTCGCCTATTACAGTTCATGAACGGTGCTGAACAATTTAGCCTATTATGGTATTAGTAATTGTGGTATGAATCTCCTCATGTATTCATAACCTGCCATTCTAATATAGCATCTACATTAGAGCGCACCATTCGAGACATCACTACATATTTTCGGGAAATCCCAATTGTAACGATTTTAGAGATTTACGTTTAAATTAGTGGATGTATGAGTTTAATTTCTTGGGCTATCTGATCTGAAACGGGCAAGTAAGATTTAATACGTGGTTAATAGAAGGGATTAAGGGATACTAAGTTTCAACGGGGAAAAGTAAGGTGAAATATGCGGTTCAAGTAGGATTGGTGTTGGTAATGAAGGTTGATCCCGGGCAATTTCCTGTAACACGTTGCAGAGAGGGGGGCATCTGGAGGCGGGGTAAAGGAGCGAGAAGGGCGGGAGGCAATTCAAATCAAGTCTGTGTGTTGGTGAGAGAGGGCGATGGGGAGAGAGTGGGACGGAAGAAGGGGGGCGGCAAAGAATGGGGCTCCAGACCACGGCAGTATCTCAGCCGGAATTTATGGGCCGCGATACGACAAGGAAATTGCGAGAATGGTGGAAAGGAGGCGGTCGAGGAGGCGGCGAGGGCGGCGGAGGAAAGTGAACAGGGGGCTGCAAGAGTAATCTATCTCTGTTGTCCGGGGGCGGGAGTGCGGGCCTTTCTTCAGAGAAAGAAGGGAAACAACTGCCGCCCCCGACCGCCCCTTACCCGAGCAGCAAAAAAGAGTAGGAAAACCCAGAGGAAAAGAGACGGACGCAGCAATTTAGAACCTAAGAAGACAAACGGCCGTAAGAGTAAAAATTCTTGGGTGGAAGGAATTTGTCTGCATTTTGCGAGAAGGGAAGTTATTCGAAGTCTTTTTCCCCGTTCCCCCTCCCCTCCCCCCCGTATTTCCTCATGGGGAAGAAGAAAATCGCTTAATTCTTTCTGCCTTCGCTCCGAGCGCTTTGCCGTCTTTTCCATTTCTCGGCCACCGTAAATCAAAATTCTAAAACGTAAAAAAGAAGCCGTAAAACGTCTAGTTATAAAGGAAGACCAAACTTTTCGAAGATGAATTTCCTTCAGAAATTTCTAAACGAAAGTTCACGACGATTCTATTTGAGCTTCATTGTATAAAAGAAGTTCAAGTCATAAATTATGACCGTATGAGCAACTTTTCCTGAATCATCGTATTTTACTTGTGTTTATGTTAGATTTAGTTGAAATGTTGATCATCGTATTAAAGTTAAAACTTTAAATTATAAATTTTAGGGCAAAAATAATCTTTGAACACCAGGATTTTACCCTTTCTGTAGTGAGGGTGATGGAATGTTATAGTTGCCCCTTCCAATGAGCTGGATGCATAGATAATGCTCCGCCACGCTCAGAGGATGACCCAGACGCTTGCAGACGTCCGATTCATCACCCAGGGCGACAGATTCTAAAATCGGGAAGGGGCCAACTAACCATATCCATCACACTGTCGACTTTATACTGTGCCTTGATTGTTAATGTTCTAAATCTAGCAAAGTTAAATAACAATATGGACAGACTTGATCGCAATTCATTTGAATGCGTTCGAATTATGAACAATAATAATTGAAACGCTCTTTTGATCAATATTCTCATCGAAAATATCAATTTAACGATTTTGTTAGCTGTTGTATGCTAAGCCTTTTTACTAAGTTATTTACAACAATTTTTCGACTATGACCTGGTTGATAATGCTCGAAAGGGCTGACCAACAAACCACAGATGCACAATGAATGGTTAAAGCTAAAATGTGAAGCTAATACGGCTAAGATTCGGTCTAACAGCTAAATTTCTAGCTGTTGGGTATTGGAGGACAGTTAATTTTTAAGCTGAGTTAGCTTCTAGTTGAATGCCAAAGATGTTTGCTTTTTCTAATTCTGGTATTTAATTGTAAAGTTAACAGCTTTATCTGTTCCTTATCAACTAACAGCGTATTTTGAGTAAAAATAGTTGATCCTCAATATCCTAATCCTAATTTATCTATTATTAGCAGGAAATCCGCGGTTCGCACGAAATATCAAATTCCATCTAGGCTCCTCCAGGTGTCATAGCTTCACCGCCTCTAAAAAACCGATTGTTAGCAACCGTAATGACAACAGTTTTGAAGCCAAATAAATTAGTCGTCAAGGCCTAATAATATGAAAGGTTAACAGGTTCTGAACTACCACATATTTTGCTAGGAACTAGGTGATAGGATAGGATCTAGGTGATCCGGCGGTGTTCATCAATCTATTAGGATTATAAAATTAGCTGGCTATTAAATTACTCTGTTAATACTCAAATCGTATAACGAACACATACTTTCTTTTGGAATGTTTAATTTTTAGCTCCAACAGCTCCCAACCTTCTTCCCAGATCGGAATACTAATATTTTATGGACTTTTGTGCATTTGTAGGTTAGCCGGGTGGACAACCTCATATAAATAGCTTTGCTATTAGATCAATAAAATCAAATATCTCCTTCTCATGGTCTACAACTTTTCAGATATCACGCATTAAAAGATTGTTTACGGATTTATCGCGATTTAGACTCCGACTGTCAGTTCATAGCCAAAACCATCGGGTAAATTCGATCAAATGATACTGAATGTTAACCCACATCGAACCTCGGCAAGATTATACTATACCTTTTGTAATTGGAGTTGCAATACTGCCTACCCAGTTGGCTGGATCGGAGGATTGGAGTGTGGGAAACCAGCACTATTGACTTAACTATGGCAACGTAAAGATAGTTTTTGTGCTTTTAAAATGACGCTGTTATAACTGCGTTATAACAGGGAAGTGATAGAATGGACCAGTTGTGACTTCCAAGGGCTGAGTATTTATGTTTTCAGCATCCCTAGGATTCCTAGATTTTCAAGTGGTAATATTCAACATGCATTGCATTTTTTACCTAAAAGGGACAGTGCGAAGGCGTCAGGGCACTCAATATTAGAAATTAAGCGGATCGTATCCGTGCTTTAGGATAATACAGCATGAAGTGATGGAATGGACTACTTTCCCCTACCATGGGCTGAGGCGGTATACTTGCTACACCCAGAGAGTACCTTTGAAGCTGAAAAAAGCTTCAAGTTTATGCTCAGGGCTACCAGTTTCACGAAACGAGATGGAAGGCTCATACAACTTATTTCACAGCATTCAAGTTAAAATGACCTAATTTCTCCCAGGTTTGCTTAAGAGCGTTGTTCATGCATATGGGTAAAAATTAGGTGTTGGGCGTTGTGAATGTCATATGTGAACCTACTGAAGGAATTTTTCGGTCTCTGGTGAGGTCTATAACTTTCCACCATCATATAGGGATGTCGGAAAATTAAAACGATGGCTTCGCCCATCAACTCATTGTTCCTTTCCAACAAAACACTTTTCCAACGCCACTATGTTAACACGCAGCGGGACTCCGCGTCGCCAAACCGGACACTGAGGCCATCTCGAAAGGAAGAAAACTATATCAGATATACCTGTACCTAACCCGAGTTTGAATTAGGATCTTGGGACGGTGCCAAGGATCCGTATCATTACCCGATATATCACAACTCTTTTAACACCTTCCTTGTGAGGCGGTGCCAGGAAACTCCTTCTTACCTTGCACCGGACCCTCGATATATTTTATTTCAAAGAAAATAGTTCGCATCGTCTCCTCCTTCACACCGAAGCTATAAATTACCACGATTTTTTACTTTATTTTCGGACATCTAAAAAAAAAAAAAAAAAAAAAAAAAAAATCAGACAGAAAAAGTGTCAAAATAACTTTTTGTTCGTTGTTTGTTAAACGAAACCGCTCAATTAAGTGTTCCCTAACTCCAAGACATCGTTGCGTTCATCACCGCTTATAAATAAGATATGTTGTCCCTGAAATACTACAGAGTACTTAATTTCTTTAATTTAGTTAATTTATAAGTATAATGCACATTTCAGATATACCTATCACGTTTTTAGTAGGCGTTAACAAGCGTTACGGTGAACGCTTACCGGTATCACTAACACCGCAGCATCGTAGCACCTAAAACCACAGTGGTAACATTGTGGGACTAACACCAGACCCTCGATATATTTTGTTCCAAAGAAAACATTTCACATCGACTCCTCTTTCATATGAAAGCTATAAACTATTATCACGATTTTTATTTCATTTTCGGACATCTACTTTTGAATGATTTTTCAAGTTCAACGTAACATAATTGCGTTTATCAATGCTCATAAATAAGTTATGTTATGCCTGAAGGACTACAATGTATTTCATTTGTGTAATTTAATTAATTAATAAGCATAACGCACATTTTAGGTACGCCCATTGTTGAGGTGAACCCAAGGAAGATATAAACGGTTGTGCAGTTAACTGATGGAGGGTGTATTCCAAATCAATGCGTACGTGTTCAATCAACGAGTGTGGAAATACATAATTCAATTAGTATTCGTCGATACAGTGAACCAATCAAATAAATACAGGTGTTGTTGAATAAAACCTTAGGGCGCTCCTGCCAAAGTTGCGGTTTCGCGGGTAGCCAACAATAACACAAAATATGCTGCTTTGCATCTACTTAGTTAGGAAAATGAAGTGACTTTGATAACTATGATATGAAGTCAGTCAAGTTAACAAGGGTGTAAGAGCCGGCTAAAACGAAGGAGAGAACTGACTCCAGACTCTGTTAACCAAAAACGGGAAAATTTTGTTTGGAGGGGAATTGAAGAAAATTTCGAGTGGGGAATCGCGGAGAGCAGAGAGACTGGTATATTAGAAACCAATCAGGGACGGGGTTACAACTACCCCGGCAAACCCCAGGGCGCTAGGAGGGAGACTACGAGTGACTGACCGTTTGCCAGAAAAAAGGTGACTTGGGAAAAACCAACGGCACAAAGCAGCTTGGGGAATTTGGAGTCCATTAAAGGCTTTAAATATTTTCACATAGGAATGGGATTAACGGACAATGAGGTACCAATAGCGGCGAGTATGGTCCCGTTACCTGCGGGCCTTGAATACGAGTCAAGTGTGGTTTTCAAGAGGTAATGACCCAAACACCGGAAAACTCTTCATGATCCAAAACCATTTCAGATACATCTGAACACCCATCATGTTTTTAGCAAGCGTTCAGCAGCGCTGCATCATAAGTGCTCCAATACAATATTTGCCTTGTATTGGTGTTGCCCAAAGCCTTTCTGTCACCACATATTACAGGAAATTCTGAATAAATTTCCTTTTTTTTAACTCTGTTATTGCACCGAGTAAACTCATTAACAATATTAATTTGACTTATTTTACTAATATATGTTTCAGGGTTAAGTTAACACAACTTAGTCCCATGTGTCTTTAACTTTCACAATCACTTCCTATAAAAGTTCATGTGGTTTTGCTCGCATAAGGCGACGAGTTATGTATCTTGTACATTCAGAAGCTTGACAGCTTCCTCATTTACATGATATTTGAGTCTGTTAAGGTGAGCAGTAGCCCGCTTTTTAATAACTTCATCCACGGTGTCAACTCGAAGTTCACGATGGAGGGCATCGTTTCGGAAATACCACGGTGCATCCGTGATACATCGTAAAACGGTGTTCTGGAAACGTGGATTATCTGTCTATTAGTTGGAGCTGTGCTGCCCCACAACTGCGCTCCATACTCCCAAACTGGCTTTAGTACTTGATTGTACAATAGCAGCTTGTTACCAATGGTCATGGTGGATCTCCGGCCGATTAGCCAGTACATTCTTCTAAGTTTTAACACGAGTTCAGATTTCTTTTTTTTTTTACGTGTTCTTTCCACCTGAGCTTAGCGTCAAGCGTCATGCCCAGGTATTTGGCTTCAATAAATTTCCTAATTATTGTTTAATGTATGACTTACCGTGTATATGGTATATGTGGTCTTAAATTGAGAGCAGATGTTGGAAGGTGGGATCCTTACCTGAAAAAATAAAATTCAGACAATCAACGGTTTTGCTTTTCACAATCAAATACAGTTACTAAATGAATGTTGACTGTCATTGATTAGTTTCGATTCGTTATGCAGAAATTTGTAATTGTCAATAATGTAAGCCCTCCTCTTTCCGTTTCTTGTAACTTGTGATCCTAAGCAAAACCGTATACTTTTTTAGATGCATTGGTATGCCTGGGTGTTGCAGGCTAGTTACAATTTATTAGAAGGGACATAGAGTCCATTCCATTCCATTGCATTGTCACAAAATGCAAGTGTTTCAGAAATTTTCCAGTCTTTACGACATAGAAATGTCACCTCAGCTAGATTCTTCAGTGATCTTCAGGAAATTTGCATATTGATGGAGAGCTGGTAGTATATCCACGAATTGAATGTTGAGGTCCATTATGATCAGTGGGTGAGCTAAATCATTCCCCGTTCACTCAAAGAATTTGAAATTTGGTAGGTTCAGTAGGTATGTTTTAGGTTTAATATCAACCCATTATCAGCTGGGCCGCGAGATGTTCGCAGCAAGATATCCGTGGCAACGCAGAATTCGTGCGGCCGCAACTGCCACGTCATAACTTCGAGTTCCCTTTGACCATTCGCAATTCCGACTTTGAATATCATGTAACCTCTAGCTTTGTGCATAACGCACTGTAGCTTCTACCGTGAGATCTTTAAAGTTAATGGAATAATATAATCTCTTCTGAACTACTGATTAATAAAATTACAATAGGAAACTCCTGTTAGACAGTGAGGTGCAAATTGAGAGACGGGCTCCATCCTCATCAGCTGAGTTTACTAAACAATCTCTTGGTCATCGTAGGTACTGAAAATTTGATCATTCAGCTAAAATTACTGATTAGAACGTGCTCGGATAAAAGAACTAGAATGTTTTCAATTCATCTTAGAGAGTATTGGTAGGGGTTAACTAACAAACGTTAATAAGACAAACGTTAATAATCACGTACTCTCATACTCATAATGATTAGCGAAGTCAGCTTAAAATTTTCAAGCTCATACTAGACAATTGAAATAAGTTAGGAAGCATCTGTGTGACATAGAAGGACAATTTAACTTACGCTTATCAAAAGTGTGAGTTAAAGTCTTTAAAGTATAACCGCGGAAGATGAGTTCTGAAAGGGATTATTTATACATCATCAAGTGCCCAGTGACATGCGTCAAGACGAGAAAATGTTTGGTAATGGTCACAATGGCCATAACTTCGTTGAGATGTTTCGTGATGTCAAAATTGATGATTTGTGTTCCTTAACTCAATAACTGGAAGTTTTTACCAGATGTGTAGTCCCTTGGTGGCGCACAGAACCAACCCAGAATTGCACTAAGTAACTCTATCGGAAAGGTGTACCTATGGAAGTTTCACTATTCGTTTCTTCAATATTTCATATTGACGGCTCAATATTAATGTTCTAATTAATGTGTTGACGACTGAATAACAACTCCAGCTACCTCAGGAATTTGAAATTTTGATGGAAATTACAACAAACAATTGAAATTACGGGTCCAATCCTAATCAGATGAATTAGAAAATTATTTTCTGTTCATCCTAGGAAGTTGAAATTTAGTAAGAAGCCGATGTGAGATACCAAAAAACCAAGTTAGTTTTACGATTCAAACTTTATCACCAGAGTGAATTAAATTCTCCCCTGCTCAAATTATGAAGACGTTTTTTGAAGGGATTAGTTCTGTGTCCCGGAGAGTTCATCTGCAAGCGTCAAGGAATGTACTTGTTTCGTAGTGGTTCTTCCAACAGTAAACATTTCCAACCCTAGGGCACACAGGTTATAACTTCGATAATGTATTTTACCTTCAGATAGTGCGTAGCAGATGTGTAGGGCCTTGAGAAATTGTACTAAGTAAAATGAACCGGAAGGGTTTATGGATGGAAGTTTCACTATTCATTTCTTCGATGTTGTATTGACGACTGAATACTAGGATTCACACATTATACTTGAGCTTCCAATAGTGATATATCACATCTATTGTGTATTGCGCTATTTGACATGAGAACGGATAGCTGAAGTACTTTGGGCTATATTGTCGCAGAATGATAAAGCTCAAATCTCGTTTAAGCACCTGCAAATGTTGCCATTAGTAAGTGGAGGATTCCAATAAATTTCCATCCAATGTTTTGACATGGCACAATGTGTACAAAAGAAGTTTTTCAAGTGTGAATGCTTCAACATTGTAGCAAAAGTGAGGCCGATTCGAAACGAAATACGAGGAAGCTGATTGGAACAAACGTTTTACTGACGGGCGGCCTAAAAACGCGAACCGGTTACGAATGCTTTATGTAGCAGAAAAAAAGGACTCTGAATTGAAAGCAGATGATGCTCTCATTTCTGGTTAGGAAAACGCCGCCTGTATTGAAAATAAATGCGCAACCGAGTGATTAAATAGAGAGCGGGGCCCAGCTGGAACGCTGCCCATTATTCAGAGTTTACCCCTTTGGACACGGCGGTGCGCGGAGGGTGACGCACGGCGTTGCCGGATTAGTGTAGAGCCCCTGCACATCTCCACCCCTAGCTAGAGCGAGGAGGGTGAAATCCTCACACCCCACTATATTATAAGTAGTGGATTAGACTAATTGATATCCGGAAGGCCCGCAATTACAACCGGGGCGCTAGCGATAGGACAAGGGGCTGACCCTCTCGTCCGACCCCCTTCTCTCTCCTCGTTTTCACACAAATTTCGCTTCTGGACGGTCCCTTTATAATGCCGGACGCGCCGGACCCACCCGACGTTATTTATCGTTTTTCGCCTGGGGAGCTTTCCAGCCCGTGAAATTGCCAAGTAGTTGCACTGTTCCTCGACTCTTTATAAATTTAATATCGTCGAACGAAGATTACTTAATTAGTTCCGCAGTTGAAGGAATTTTCGGAACTCATTCATATGGTGAAAAATAACAAATCATGGGTTTGACTAGATAAATAAAGGGGCCAAATTTTGACTTTTCACGGTTTATGTGGTAAGGAATGAAGCTTGAGGATCAATTCAGCTGACCTGCACCGTATTCACCTTCAATATAACGTCCTAAGGATTTTGAATACCGAATTTCAGCTCTTTATGATTGACCCACCTAATCATGGAACTAAAACTTCAAATATGAACCCTAAGGAAGGACCTAATTGGACTTTCATACAATCAATATCATAGAAGTCACCTCAAATTGGACCTTCACAAATTAACTATCATAGAAGTCACCTCAAAAGCCACTCAGCTTATAACGACATCATTATTCGTGAAACGTATGGTCTAAGCTGTTGATAAACCCATGTCAACAACAAGAATTTGTAGACGAATGGATGCCCTTTCGCGGTGAGTCACAGCCTTTGAATGGAAGGAGTATGGGAATTTCGGGGTTCATCATGAGGAACACTGTGGGATGTATGAATACAGGCACAATAACGTCACTCCAGAAATTCCTGCTGCTTGAAGTACACTTAGTTTGTTTAATCTCCCAATCATCTCCACTGAGAATACAATTTAGAGACAGTAAAGCACAAACACATTGGCTTTAGAGTCATATAAAGTTCAGTTCAACAAAAGGGGTAAGATCAAATTTAACCATTTCATTGTTAATTATTCTTTATTATACTGTCACTGTATATTCCTGTACAGTTTTGAACTGAAAGGGACATGAGAATGATCGGAACAAGAGGAAACCAGAGGAATTTAGGAATTTGAGAATACATCCTGTTGTTTGGTCAATTCGCTTTGTTGGAGGCACACTCACTCATGTACTCTACAAAATCATTATTTTGAGAGAGAATCGCACTAATTTCCTCGCTTTCATTCATCTTTCTTTCTTCTTCTTCTTGTCGGCTAAGAATTGGAAGTTCAGTAACAAAATTCTCTACGATGAAATAACGTTGTCTATAGTTTTTAGCCTTTGAGCTCTCCAGCCCGTGAAATCGCTAAGTAGTTGCAGTGTTCGCCGACTCTTAATAAATTTATTATCGTCGAACGAGGATTTCTTCATTAGTTCTGCAGTATGGAAATTTCAAGGTTTATCATGAGAAACACAGTAAGATGTTTGAATTCAGGCACAATAACGTTCCTCCAGAAAGTCCTACTGCTTGGAATGGTTACTTAAGGTTGTTTAATCACCAAGTTATGCCGTCCTCAAGTACTATTTCGGAGATATTACTGCTCAAACCCCTTAGTTAATTTGTCTTTCATTTCATGAACAGCTCATACGTCATTGGGTTAAGATGAACTTTAACCATTCTGGTCATTTATAATTTCAAACTGAAAGTTATGAGGAGAGGAACCGAAAGGAATTTTAGAATACACACACAATATCGTTAATCTAAAAATCCATAGCTAATCTGATTGCAGAGCATCTTCTTCATTGTTTGGTCACGTAGATATGTTATAGACACTCTCGTTTGCATTGTAGGATTTCTTGATCATGCTGAGGAGAAATTTGGTTATTTTAGTACGAACTATAGTAGTGTCGTGGACACTATTGGTTACGTTCTCTGCACCATCGCTAACATAAAGAGTGTTGTCCTCTACTCTTTATGAATTCGGTTTCTTCCGAATAAGCCATAGCTTATTCTATGGCTGGTTGATGTCGAATTGTCCATGTTTCAATCAACTCTTGGAATGAAAAGAAAAAATCTCTTAGAACTGTAGACCATCGAACGGTTGATAAAGGCGTGGGAGAGTGGACGTCTGCTGTTTCTAGGTGAAGGGCGGCTGTAGCTCGTGCGGCACCTTGCTTACCTTGATAACCACCGACGGTCTGACAGTTGAACAGAAACCTACGACGATGCTGCTGTCAAATCCGCTCGACTCCAACTGTTGAGTCAGCTGACTGTTCCAACCGAGTTTGAAATTCTCGGGGTAGTTCGAAACCCTCTCTCTCCCGTTTTCTCATTAACTTCTCGGATCAGGTGACTAATTACTGAATGACACTAGCGCTCGAGTGAGCTGCTTTCTAATTAGCCAGAGGCAGAGGGCCGTTACTCAGAATCGGACACCCGACGCCCCTTCTCCTCCCTCCAGCGACTGCCGCCGCGACGAGCCACTTGATCTCCTGCATAATGCCCGCTCATAAACTCTCGCAGTTCCTCATTCTCTCCCGTACTCGTTTTTCAACTCTTCATCAACTTTCCAAGACAATACCGTAATGGATGAGACCTCCCTAAGAAACTCTCAACTTACAGTCTTATACATCCAACCGAATTCTGAGAAATATTACATAATACATGTATCCCAATATTGATGCCCTTTGATGGACATTGTGACCCGTTTTGATGAGCAAATATGACTTAGAAGCCCGTACGTTTCCGAAGATTTTCACAAAATCAAGCTGTGCATACTTTCCCAGGCAAATACTCAGTTGGCATTTCATAAAGATTCTGGATAGTCGAACCCATTTGATTGGATTCATTTGAAAGTTTCAAACTCTCTCTATGTATTTGTTCTTAACTCGATCATGAAACTTACCTAAGTTAATTTACATAACCTAGGGACATTATATCATTAATCATATTCGTGATCCAGGTGTTTAATAACCGTTTATCCATAGAACAGTATTCATAATCAGTATCATATTCATAAAAATGTATGAAGCAGCTAATGGCTACACCATGTTCCTAGAAATTTATCAGTTTAACCGTCAAGAATTAAGGGTAATCCGAGAATTAGGGTGAAACTGTCAGGTTTATTTAGGTTAACCGTTACTGATGACACTGAAGACATGAGCAAATATGCGTATTTTATGGAAGAGGATTTCTTTTGAGGAAAATTTTATAACAATCAGTTTTTCTTGTTTGATGTTTTAAGTATTTGGTGCCATGATGATGTTACAGTAAACATCCTGCCTCTCCGCCCCATTTTCGTAGGGTAACTTCAGTGAAACACAAAATTTTAACGATTCCCAAAAAGGAACCAACTCAGCACAGGGCAGTAAGAGGTCAAAATGGTTCGATCGATGATCGGCGACTTATTTCATTTACATATTTAAACGGAATTTTGGGCTAAAAATGCTGATTTTCAGCTGAATCTTGGTTAGGCACCATTCTGTTCATCGGTTCTATAACTTTTTCATAATTGGACAACCGGTTTCGACAACAATTGGTAACATTCCACTCAGAATGTTTTCCAAAATTCAGAAATATCATAAGAAAACTAGCCTATGAATAGCTATCTACTATTCGATTTGAAATACGATTGTAATGTAGAGTCACGTAATTTTTTATGTTGCAGGATGGAATCGCTGACCATATTTGCTGTACAATGTGTGGTATGGTTTTTAAAGTCAAGGCATATGGGGATGAACTAACGCTACTCAATATCGAAACGATGGAATCCAACCGCAAGCTCTACTTGCTTCGATGATCTGCGTTCTGGTGAGTCTTTACTATTATTGTAGGTTTACTTATACCGCTACAAACACGCCGAAACCACACATCCTCAAAATTATGTGTCTTTTTGAACAAATCATATGCGAAGTTGGGACTGGTCGGGAAAAACCTATATTAATATTTGTGAAATTAACGATCATTTAAAAAATACCTTTGAGGACAACATTTTGATCATCATGTACTGTTAGTACGTGACAGCAATTCGAAGCTTGTAACAGCAGATTTGTGGATTTGGTGTTGTTAATTTTCATAAAAATTTGATTAGATTTTCATGAAACTGACTATTTGTGGTTTGGTATTAGTAAGTGTTATGGTATTTACCCATCTGATTCAACTTTTATCGCACTGAGCCTAACTTTTTTCCTTACCAGTCAACCTTTTAGTGCTAAAACTTTCGTAATAAAATAAATACCTAAGCTCAAATTTTACTATACGCCAATGAAATGCTCATATAGTTTCACTGTGGAACATAACATTCCAATGTCATAATCTTTGGAATAAAACTGTTTTCACTCAACTACTTGGATTATGAAACGATGGATTTCTGGTATTTGTTCTTAGGTGTATGTTATAGGTGATATAAAATACACTGACTTAGTTCTTGGTTCCCAAGTTTTTTTCAATCTCTCTTTCTACCTTTTCTTTTACGATACAAGTTTTTTCAAACTGTGGACATTGATGGAGATGGCGTGAAATTTCCCGTCTTTTTAGGGTAAAGTAAGAAAATTTCGAAATGACTTGAACGTCGGAAACTAGTTTAAATATCAATATCGTAAAATTTATGGAAAAAGCTACTTTTTTCGTGTCTCCTCTCGCTCATTAGTAATAGGTTTTGTAGCTCTCACTTTAGAGGAACATTTTTTTTCTTCTGAATCTCAGTTTTCCACAACTGAAGCAAAAACAACAATGATCACAACCTGTCGAAGAAAATTACGGATTAATGCGGAAAAGGAGCAGTTTTTTTCGGCATTGACGGTTTTTACCCAAAATTTGCTGCACACAAAACTTGCTACAAACAAAAACAAGATTGACATCGGGTATCATGGATCCGTAACCCTGTGGGACCTTCTCCCTTTACATGTAACAGGTCTTGAGGCCGTTAGTAGTCATTTCAATTAATTAATGTCAACCAAGGTGACATATTATTCGAAAATTCCAACTGTTGATTCAACCCTTCTGACCAGGCAAAGCTCCATAATCGACCCTCAGAGTTTGATGAAATTGAGTTGGGACTCCATGAAAATTGTTCTAGGGGGGGATATTTTGTGATATCTCACAATAGCTCAAGTGTAATGGAATTGAACTCCCGTCAATTTGTGACCCCACCAGCGAACCAGAGGTTGACCGAAGAGAAGGGCAGTAGGACCGCCTGTCGGGGCGATCCGAAAAATAAGGAGTGGGAGAGGATCGGAATTAAATTATATATCATCCCTGTAGTTGGAAGACGTGCACAATTATACGTTCCCGCCCTCTTGGTAAAGGTGATGGAGGTAACAGAGGTGGAGGAACGAGGTAACAAGACATAAATCATAAAAAAAGGGCTACTCCCACCTCCCTCTGATCTCAGATAGTGGAATAATAACCGAGGTGCGAGAGGGAGAGAGACAGAGAGACCGACTCGAGTTAGAGAGAAACAACTGCTATGCGAGTGAACCCGACATCTACGAGCTCCTTTCTCCAGACGGAAACTTTAAGGTGGGATTATCCAAACGCAATTAAACTGCAAACGTTCTCGCCCTAGGATTTTCATTTCGAGTCGTGCGATATAAGATTACTTGTATAGGTTTTATAACCGGGGGTGTATTATAATTATAGAGTCCGAGCAATGCTCGGATAGAGGATCTAGACTTTGGTTTCTCGGGCGGATAATATGTTGAGGTCAAGTGTATTAAAGGAGTTCGCAGTTTTCTACTATGAATTAAGACATAATCTACTTGCTGGGAAGTAATTGGGAGAACATCCTTGAATTAAGGGAGTTGTTTAATTGAAAAGAATAACAAGATCCCCCCTACCATCCCTGGGAGATCGTACTTTGTAGGTAGATTTCTTCAGTGGGTTGGGGATGTGCATGTGTTCTAAGGAAATCGTCTTGAACTTGACTTCCAGCCGAAGAACACGTTTCTCGGAGCAACTGCGAAGGTTTTCTGTCCCCGAGGTCTAATTCGATGAGGAGTTTACTTACTTTACGTCCTTCAGAAATTTCAAATTCGGATTGCAAACGGTCCATTCAATCTCTATAAGGATTTGTTGAGAGAGGTTTCAGCTAAAAATCGGAGATCAGTTCCGCTACATCGCCATCAATGGAGGCTAATGTATGATAATATTTTGTTACCTCCGTCGAGACTGTAGAGTTAGCAAACTGAGCATCGACTTCCATTCTCCAAATTTTAACATTCCGACGCCAGATTGGAGGAATTTTGATAGTAACTCTCGCGACGTGTTCGTCACCTTGGGGTGGACCGTTTAGAGATGATTCTCGATCTTAGCACTGCACACAGAAATTTTGATTTTCGGGGTCACCACTTGTGCATTCGTGATTAAGATCTAAAACTTAACTAAGAATATCAACTCGATAATTACCGTGAATGAACTGAACATATTTTGTTGTTCATATGATCATCAAGATATTATGTAAACAAATAACATACGGTTGGAACAATAATAATTAGTACTGGATGTGATCCTATGAATGACACTACTGCAGCAAATGAAGGAAGGAAGGGGAACGAATGTAGCGAAGAGGAAGAAATAGTAGGGTTTGTCAAGTAAATGGGACTTGGATGATTTCGGTAGAATTGCGGGGGAAAATCATCTCGATCGAGAATACCAACTTTTTTAAGAATTTTACCAAACTACAACCAGCGGATCCTTTGAAAAAACTACGGCGGCTATAATAGCTGATATTCAGGTTTTTTGTTTTTCACGGAGGGGCTAAAAAAAAAGCCGATTTAACCGTTAATTTTCCCAAAATTGCAAACAAATGTACGTGTTCCCGACATTTTAAATTGAACACAGGTGATGAAAAGATCAATAAATCAATTATTACTCTATATGACATGGTGAGAAATGTCATCACCCGTTTCCACGAGGAGAATTGTCTTCTAGTATCACATTTTTATCTCTGAGGGCACAAATACGAACAACCACGAGAAACTGGATTTGAATACGAATAAAAATCGTAAAACGCTGGAAAGTATTACAGTTAAGTCTGATTATCCCTCATTAACTAAAATTGGCCCCTCCTAACCTAGTTTTTGTATCAAGATACCTTGAAAAAGTTACATTTCATATTTCAGTTCAGCAGAAATTAGGAAGCTGATCTGTGCACTTTTGTTGACTCCTTTACGTCTCTTTAGATTTGTTTCAGATTCCCTCTCCGTAGATCAATTAGGAAAGATTTCACGTAACTGAAACCAATAGTGGGTGGGCACCCACCAACTGAAAATTATTGAGATAAAATATATCACCTACCAGCTTAACTAGTCCGCAAATTTATAACTCAAGTTACAATAAATTTGATTTCAAAAGAAAAACTTGGAAGTGGTGAATTACATATCAGCTAAAGAGATCGTCATAGTTTATTATGCTATTTTGATAATTTTTTTACTCATCAACATTCATGTTGACGTTCGTTTTGCTGTCCAAATGGTGACGAGAACTCAGTCCCAACTAGACCTCGTATTTGATTTCAACGCGACCTTGAGGGAAAGGGGTTAAAAATATGTTTTTGTTTATTAACATTATCACGGAGGTTCATTATCGCAGATAATCATGTTTAATACAATACGACGATCTACCTACTGATATTCATTTTAAAAAACAGTATCTTTTTCGTAGTTATTCATTTAGATGAACGAAAACAGTGATGTAAAAATAATGTAAACCTTTGTTTGAAAGTTTTGCAGCATTTGTTCTTTACTGATGAATTTTTCACCTTTTTTCATGAATTTTTCAAAATCAAACAAATTCAAATCAAACTACGGATAAAATCCAAAAATCGGGGCTCTAATAAGGAGTGTTCCGGTTTTAGTTCAGAATGTTACCGGTTTTACTTGGGCTTCAGATGCCGTATTAAGGAACTTCATAATGTAAAATGAGACCAAAATGATGAGTGATGCAGTAAGTTGGTACGAAAAATTCAGAGCTAAAACTTATTCGATAAAAATAAGGACATAACGCTTTGCCACCATGCAATCGAAGCAATATTCAGGTCTACCGGTTATTTAGTAACCCAATGCAAATCAAATTTCGTTCAAATTCTTTTCTTCTGTGGCGAAAGTCTAACGGTAGAAAAATAGGTCCGACTTTCAATCGTTCATAAATGTTGGTGAATAATTAAACCATCTTCTAAAATTTTTGAACGATTGAAATTTTATAATGAAAGATCATAAATTTTATAGTTCATAGGTCAAATCGTATTATTATTTCACGAAAATTAACTTGAGAGACCTTATAAATTTTTGTAGAACTCACTCTTTGAGAATTATAGGAGAACCAACTAAAACTGGTCAATTTTAGCCGTCTGCATGAGGCTGCCAAGTTTTGAGAAGCACAAGTTTATATTGCACAATTAAACAAACTGCTTTCAAACTTCAAAAAGAACATGGTCAGCGGACTCACGTATTGAGAGCAATTTTATGCTTTGCAGTTGCAATATGACGTCTTACAAAGGTTGAATTGAATTCTCAGATTGCCAATGAATTCAACGGTTAATGGGATGCAAAATGCTTTCACTACCCCCTATATTTAACAACCAGAATCTGCACCAATCTCGGAAGATCCAGCCATTTGAAAAGTTTCCTCTAACTAAAGAGAAAAACGTTTGCTATTATTGAATCGGGAGTGAGATAAAGGTGACCGAAGTCCCAAGATTCTCAATCAGTGTAAAAGACACCACACAAGACGATAAAAACCCTTTGGTGTTTGAGGGTAGTTTTCTTCATTCGGCGCCCACTCTAACCCCCACCCAACCCACTAACGACTGAAGTAATTAAACTCACTTTAGTAGAGAAGTCCGCAACTATCCCCGGTCCATTCCCTTAAGTCTCTAATGGTTATCTGATAAAGCCCTTTTCTTCTTGGGGTTTAAAGACCCAAACTGTACGGAGACCCTTCTTCCTAAAACCTACGAAGTAATTTTTGCGACCTTGTTCTCTTTTAATTGAAAATCCCACCCTCCAATCCGATCGTAGATAACTCTTGAGTATATTTACTCCCCGGGTCGGAGATGAGTTTCCTAAAGATAAATCCGAACCTTCAGAGATCTAGAATAGGCTATTGCTATATTTAGAGGTGTGAACAGAGAGCATTGGACTTGAGTTAGCGAGACCGTCTCACGTTAAAAGAAGTCGGAAATGCAGCCATTGTCCAATAAATCTCGATTTGGAACGGCTTCGGACCAAGGGGTCGTTCGAAAGAACTCATTGGAGCAGCTATGAAACGCATGGCGGTGAAACACTCAGTAGAAAACAATGTACCTAATTGAATGAATAGACTCTCATCAAGTACTCCACGTCTGGAATAATATTATAAAGGAGAAATATTTGTTCATTTGTTGCAATTTTTTTCAAAAACTCTTTTGAGCTCTTTTAAAAATACTTTTACCAATAGGAAGCTACATCTTTCCGAGTAACATAAAAGACTATATTTTATTTAAAACTCATACTGGAAAGTTGTGCATGCATCAATGACCCAACGTTTGAAGCAGTAAATATGAATTATCCTCGATCCACTGGCTCCGACGTAGGGACAGTGAATAATTAGTCAATGTGCAAAATCCAATGACAACAAGGAATGCTATACCTACCTACAATACAATTTTTAATCGAACCCCAAAAAGAATCAAGAAAATCGGCAGTATGAGCAGGAGAGGACCATTTATCTTATTTAATAAAAAATGGTAGGTCCTTCAATGCGTAAATTCTAATCCACATTTGAACCAAAAAAGAAAGGGCTGCATCCGGATTGCGGTCAGAGAGGAGAGATCGAGATTCAACGAATTCGAATTATTCAACTCGTTTCAATTCGAATCAACACGTTTAAAACATGTTTTAAAACTCCAGTAGTTGAGTAGTGAACGCCGTTGGTTACGTTCATAAATGAGGTTCAATCCGCTTCCCTCATGAAAATGAATGCCACTCGTGATCGGCGGAATAGGAAATCTTCAGAAAAAGAACAATTTCTCGCTGAACAGATGTCTCGATACCAGCAGAGTATCATCGAGAGGATTGAGTTCGTAGGATACGTTTCATTCAAGTTTGCAGTTTAGTTTTTATTAGGTCACATTTTGTTGTTGTTAATTTGAGCATTTTTTGTTGTAGTTTTGTTTCTTAGCCAAATTTGACGAGGTTCCTTATGTCATTGATAATGAGGGACAAGGTAACGCTAATAGCTCATTCGGATCTCAATAGCTCACCCGCAATTCGGATATCCTCCCTGAGAGGAGGACCGCAACTAGTACATCTAGCACTTTGACTACAACTCGGAAACTCCGAAAGAAAGATATGAATCGGTCGAGAATTCTCGCTTGAGCAGCGATTGAAAGGCTTGGATATTGCAAGCTTCATTTACCCTCCTTTCAGCTAAAGCAAATTTCCCGAAGTTATAGTACAACTAAAGTACACTTGTACTTGTACCGATTTATAGTGATTTGCAGCGTTTATTAATTTTCCAGTTCAATATTGATAAACTTTTTTGAATTTTATTCCGCTTAAAATTTAAATTCAAAGATTCGTCGCTCTTTTCTTTTAGTACATGAAAATAGATGTTATTACTGAAAGTACCTGCTTTAGGATTGAGTCAAACAAACTAACCCATTCTTCTGGAAGCATTAATTTTCGCGAAAAATTTATGGGAATGGTTATGTAGAATAGAATGCCTGATAACGGACATTCAGTACAAATATCTTTATTTCCTTATTTAACAACGAACAATTTTGGTTCTACGATATTGGAAATACTGGTATTCAAATGATAGATATTGAAAATAATGAGCCAAAATAAACGGGAAGTGCCAAATATACCTGATTGGTTCTATTTATGTAGAGACGTGATATGTACATGAATCTATGAAAATCGTGCTAAAATGGGGGGGTGTAAGGATAGAAGTTCAGAATGGTGCCTCTCTGATCCAGGAGCCGTAAGCATTAAAAAGTTGGGTGGGAAATCAAAATACCTTTTCATTCGTTGCGGGCTGGTAATGTGGGCCTTCCCTCTACACAACAGGTCGTCCCGGATATCCCACAAAATTTCTGGTTTTTATAAGAAACACAGTTCCGTTCTTTCCCGCTCCTCAAGCCAAGAGGCGAGGCGCCACTATTTTGTGTATAATGCATTACGTGAATTTTCTCGGCGTCCGACGCTCTCAGAATCCCTTATGAAAACCGCAGGATGACGTGATCGTATTCCGAACGGGTAACTCGACTGACCTAGGCGGCCACCTCGTCATGGATCATTCATGAAGCCCTCGCTTGAACACATGTACGCGTCCGTACGGCCAACTTCTTTCCATCAACATGTCTTTCAGAATTCTCTTCAAAGGCTCGTACTCCTCCTTTCTATGAATTGAGCTTATACTATTTTGGACACCTCAGATGACGTGATATGATTTCCAGTAGTGATTTGGTAGTCATTACAACGATGCGTAAGTTTCATACGTCAGTTTCGTGGAACGAATCAGTAGGTTTCTGTTGTTGTCATGGCAGAAAGGAATTTTCAATTCATTGAATGCCAATATTTTATCTCGCAAACTAACCCTAACTAAGATGCTGGATGTTAACGAAATCTACGACCAAGTTTCTGATATTGATGTCTTCCTCGACTATTGTAACATGGGAATATAGTAGCCCACTACACTTATTTATTTATTTTTATTGATAGTAATTGCTACATACCATAATGGAAATCATTAAAAATTAGCTGTAGTTATTTGCGAATTTATATCTAACGACACGGAACAAGAAAAACCGCTAATTATCTTTCGGATGTACGTTATAGTACCTTGAAGCGGAGAAAAAAAAATAACTTAGTTCCAATTATGATTGTGACCATTCCTATTTAAATTGAAAAATTTCCGATTCGTGACTTTAAAGCAGTTCAATCTATGAAGCCAATCGTATATGATTAATTCATGATAATTAAAATGTTTTAACGTTTGGTTTATCAGGGTGACGACAATTGGAGGCGCAACCCTTAAAATGAGTTACTGTGCACATTCATATCCATTGTGACATTTCTCTTGTTTAAGAAGATAACATATGAACAAAAAGTAGAGAGGGAATACCACCAGTTACCCAGTATAATTTTGGTTTCCCGCGTACACAAGCTTTGTGGTCATGAGTCCATGTTTGTACTGCTGAACTGAGATGGTTATGTGTGGTAGAACGACCCCACATTCAAACACCGCCAGCCCACATTACAAGCAGCTATATAAAACGGATTACTTTTCCCATAATCAATCAACCAACTGATTCAACAAGACTTCATTTGCTTTCTAATAGATTGAAGAAATACGACGAAACGGTTCAAATGGAAGCTAACAAAATAGGTAATATTTTTGATCAAGAATGTATTGGAGGTTAATTGAGATAGGAAAACTCCATGTCATTTGTTACTTATGGCTCCATTTCGGCCTTAGATTAGTTAGTGAGAGTTCAGGGTATCGGCCCCATCGTTAGCGGAACACATATGTATTGATTCGATCTTCCGGGCTTCTAAAATATCCGAACCGAATGAAGCTATGAAAGTTGAAGAAATATTGCTCGTTGTCTTTTGTTACCATAAAAAGATTCAATGAGCACTCAGTCTTTGGAGTGCGTGTTACAAAATTAAGCAGTTCACTGAATTCTTCACGATATAATATAGATAACACATGTGTATTATACGTATATTAATCACTAAAACTGATAATATAATGATACTACGCTGTAAATGAGAAAACTGATCGATGTCGTTGAGCTGTTATTCTAGGCTTTTGTAAAGCTAGACCGACAGACTAGATGGCTGCGGATCATAAACTGTAGGTCATGCAAAGAAATAATTGAAACTAGTAAATCACAAATAAGACTTGGGTTTCTTGAAACCGAATTCGGCTGTAATGTATGAGTTCTAACGAAGCACTCGTACACTTGATAGTGTTACTTTTGATTACAGTGGGTAGACCGTAGTCATTCAGGCCCAAAACAATTTTAACAGTTCCGGACTGTATCCTCATTGCGGCCGGGATGGATTTCTTAGCTTACTATTTCTTGGGGATACAGGAGGTTGTGCTATCCTAAAAAGTATTACATAAATGTTACTTACACCTCTTTCTGATATTTGAGAATCGATTTTGAGGGAGTTTTCAGGGATTATGCGGGGATGCATCTATTAGTCCCCTATGAATTTCATTCCCGTCTGACCATGTATGCAAGCGCAAGCAGTATGTTCTGCAACAGTGATATACGGATATTGGCGTTCACGATTTCGTTCAAACTTGAGGGGGTTACACATGCGTATGACTATAATGAATCTCCTTACATGGCAAGCTCGAAGTAGAGGCCCGCATGAAAAAAATGACCTCATCTCCGTGGTTGGCAATGTGGTTCATCATTTGAATAGTTTATATGTATTTATCTATTATAAATAATGTTTTATTGATAATCCACTTTTATTTTTGAAAGTATTATGTGGTTGGTGATGCAGAGGGAGAATCGTAGAGCAAAAAAGATACCGAATCGGCGCAAATCATGTCAAAAACTATTATCTTAGGACACTGCTCCTTGAGGTGCACGTTTTTAATTAAGAGCCACAATGTTTGACACTGGCAAAGGGCCAAAACCCGAAAAATTAGAACGATTTGGATTAAATTCTCATTTTTCCGGTTAGCTCTTAGTCATCCTCATACGTTCCTTAGATTTTAAAGGCCGGTGCATTGCAACGTTGGTTTCCCGGGCTTAGACAAAACTACAGCCCTGTTTTGCATTCAACCATTAGTAAAAAGTCCATCTGAAGCAAGCCTAAACAGGGATGCCCCAACAGAATCGATTGAGGATTTGGGGAACACAAAATGATTGAATACTAATCTGTTACAGACCATTCTGAAAATGAATCTATGAAAAAACTGTAGGTGTAGATCAGTGTAAGTGGTTGTGTGGATGTCCCTGCACTTTTTAACTAATTTTCGTGAATAATTTTTTGTTCGAACACAATTTTACTATAATAGTACAACAATCCTCGAAAATTTCGAATTTTCTGTAGAGAGAAAAAAAAATTCATTCAACCGCTGCTGATTCAACTCATACTTCCGAGTTTCTGGCTTTCATTTTTTGTTGGATTAAAAATGTTGGTCTTGTTTTGAAACACATTTCAGTACTTTTAAATGATGGAAGAGGGTGAACGGAGGAGGTAATTGTTATTAACCGTTATATCTTCACTGTTCCTGTATTTGAGCCGGTGAATCCAAGATTGTTCATATTTACAACTACAAATCAAATACAGGGACATACCTATGATGCATTCATTATTCCCTTTATGTTAGCTTCTACTTAATTTCTGCATTGCTTATTATGTGCGCCTTTGGTACTATAAATGGGAAAGTTATACTGCCCAACCAATTTTAGCATTTTTTTTCTTTTTTTTTTTTAGATGGTTTACCACTGAAGTATTAGAGTTTTGTTGTTATCTCAACCACAGGCGCCATTAAATCATTCAGGCCCGTATCAAAATTTTTCGTTGTCCGCGTATTTTGAAAAGGATAGGGAGGAAGACAAAAAAAAAAGTTGTTAGTCGTCCAAACATGGCGTAGCCGCACAAACTCGGACGCTTTTTCGACTCGTGAGTCGGGTTTTGGTTGCGATGGTGAAGGATGGAGAGGTGGAAGAGACGAGGAGAGGAGGGCACCAACCAGATTTATGTTTAAGAGTCCGGCAGTCATTCATCAACCCGTTGGTTTGTGGGGGCCCCGGCTATTTCTACACTGCCCCCCTTTATCTATCTACCTACGCCGGCCGCGCATATTAAAACCCGCCCCATCACCTTGGATTAATGTCTCATCTCGCCCTATGTTTTCCACGGTGGGGCCCGTCCAGTGTTTTTCTATCTTGTACCTCGCTCCTTTCCGCCGATCTCCGTTCGGGGGGTGTGTTAAATTTCGCGGACTGCCGTATCCGGAAAATTGGTTGATTCATCGTCGTCGGTACCGGCGGGGAAGGAGGCTAATTTCTCCCATCTTTCTTTCGGATCCTGCGGGCCGGTGCGTCATTTCCGTTGAAAACCAATTCGATGTACCGAACTGCAACTTCATCCTCCCTTTTTGTAACAGTTTTGTCACGATTTTGATTCGCCCGTATTATTAGAACAGAGAGCTCCCTAATAAATGAGGAGCTCATTCGCAAAAGTCTTCACCTCCATCCCTTACAATCTCGTCATGGTTTATTATTTTCAATAATGACACTTTGTAATCAATCAATAGCTCAGTGGTCTAAAAAAAAAAAGATCAAGGGAAAAAAATGTTCACTCTTTCTCAGAAATTGAGGTGCGGCGTTTCCATTCACTTGGATTTCAATAATCGAATTACCTAAATGAAATTCGTCCATCCGCTGTAATTTGCTTTGTGCAAAATTTCAGCGATTTAGGGGAACTATATTTTTATTTCCGATTTCAATACGAAACTTGACGTTGATTCAGGACATATTGCATGTTCCTACACCTAACATTGGTCCTCAAATGAAAAAAAAAAAATTCACGATTTTTTTCGTATTTTTTTCTTTAAAACCTATTGGAAGGGTCAGCATTTTTTCTCGCCAAACAGATTGGTTGTTGCTCATCAAATTTTGCGTCGGTTGACCTTCTTCATTGTGAAAAGACAAAGGAAGATGAGAAAGTTAAGCTATTCCAAAGTTTTGTATCTATCTAAAATGGCCGGTTTCATCAAATCTTGAAGGGATAATCGAATCAAGTTATTTTTATTTGAAACAATAGTTTGAAAAATTAGAGTACCTCCATTCTAACTACTAATTTTAACAATTTAAGTGAACAGTGGTCGTTCGCTAGTTTTTGCTTTTGGTCTGAATATTCGGTCGTATAATGTGAAACTTTTGATTCTGCGATCTATTCAAGATGTTAATTTATCGATTCTAGACGGGAAATTTTGATGAAGTTGGATAATGGCCAATTCACTCGAGTGCTGCCAAAGCTAGAATTTTCTGTCATTTTTAGTGATTCCTTTCCGTTAGGTAGGTGAACATGAATTGTCTGTATATTTCAGATGAATCAGACAGCAACCCTTTTCTTATTATTTATCACTAAACATTTCAAAAATATATCCATTTTAAGTCTCAAGTTTAGCAATTTAAGTGGAAAGAGGTCGTTTCCTAGTTTTCGCCATCTGAAACTTTTGATTCTGCGAGCTATTCAAGATGTTAATTTATTGGCTCTAGACGAGAAATCTTGCATGTTCTTGCATATGATATAGTTGGATAATATCAAATTCATTCAAGTGATGCCAAACCTGGAATATTCAGTAATTTTTAGTGACTTCTTCTTATTAGAGCCGGGCGAACATGAATCGTCTGTATATTTTGGAAGAATTAGACAGCAACCTTTTCTTACAACACTTTATGACTAAAAAACAATTTCTTAAAGTGAAAAGTTCAGCGAAGGTGTTTCCTCTCGGTTTGAGCAAAAGAGACCCCATTAGCCCAAGTTATTGAATTTTAGTGTTCACATACATTGCAGACACTAAAATTTTGGATATGGACTCCATGCATTAGGAAGGAAGCAAAAAATGCACTTCAATTAGAAGAAGACTTGAGGGCACTGCATAAAGAACACACCACATTTGGGTTTTACTTTTCATGAAGTGCCTGAAGTATATGAAAATTTAATAAAACGAATCGCCCCTTCTTCAGCGCTTCGGTAATATCCCAAACCATTCTATTGAATCGTTCGAAATCTCAATTCATATCGCGGAGCCGTTCTTCTTCAACGAAATCTTCTTCATTTTCATTTACTTCGCCGTCTTCTTTCGACCGTCAATTGAAAAAACGAAGGAGAAATTGAAAAAAGAAACTAAGAAAGAAAAGGGAGAAGGCTCATAATAAAGAAACGAATGAAATAAACAAAGGGGAGGTGAGGCTCGCAAAAAGCCCTCTGTTCAGTTTTATACTTTTTTCCGTAGGTCTACTGAGCGCTCGGCCGCGGGCCGGTCCTTGGGAGGGCAGGGAAATGAAGAAGATGGAAGAGAGGCCCTCTCGTTTTGCAACAAACGTGTCCGCTAGAGCGCATACCTCGTAATGTCTTACTGCATATAAATTTCCAGTATCGCACTTAACTTTACAACTTTGGTTTAAAATCAACGGTAAAATGTCATTAATGAGTCCGAATATCTTTGATAAACATCTGCATATAACAATGAAGTGCGGAAATGTAATATTGCCACTGAACTAACTAAATTATTTATGCGATTCGCATGAATGGTTAATATAGATTACTGGATGTTCTGCATGGTATTCATCAATAAAACCAATACGATATGATGATGAGATGATATCCTCAGCGCATTCTAAATTGTGGAATCTCAATAGCGATTTACAGAATACTAGAAATGGTAGAATACTTCTGAAATGGTGGGTTTCACACACGTATTAACGTTTAGATAGTTCAGTAAATCACTAGTTTTGATAGCACCTCACCCTATCTCACAGATATAAACAGTGATTTTACTCTACCAACTACAAATTTCAGTTTCAATATCTGCAACCAGAGGGTCATGAAATGATTTAGTTGAGGCGATTTGCCAACAACCCGGCGTACACCCCCGAAGCTTAAAAGGAGTAGGAGCAGCAGTTTCAAGAAATGGGAAGAAAGAACTATTCGTATCCATCACCTGTATCACAGAGTACTTAATTTATATGTTAACCTAGCGCTTTCGAGACGAGCTTCACCAAACGCACTAAAGGTTAGCAATATGAAGCAGAAATGAATCGATAGTTACTTTTCCGTGTTATCAGATCATGTGTTTGTTTGCTCTTGTATTATTTACGTGAGAATGTACTTATAAGACTTTAAGAGGTTACGCATTTATAAACTCCAAGTTAAAAAATTGTCGGCAATAATCGAGCTCAACTTCAATTTAAAGAAGGAAATAATTGAATGTTTTAAACTAACTCAACACATCTACTGGATCTAAGGTGTGATTAAGGTTGAATTTCCACATTATCAATGCTATGTTATAATATTCTCTTTTCTTGAGTCATAGTCACATAATTCTCATTGTTATTCGACCTAAACATTGTGCTCGTACCTGAGCTTTGAAATTCAGGGCTTGAATATCAAATTTAGGTGCAAAGAGCTTTGCACCTAAAAAACATACATCCATATTGACACCGAATAACATTATTGTGAATAGGTTGAGTCAAATGAATGAAATTAATAATAACTTGTCAGCTAATTGTTTTTAAGTTTGTAACCTTTTGTTATGAGCTGTTTTGGGAAATCATGTTGTAAGATGTAGTTGTTAAGTTAAACTGCTTACGGGCTTGGGATTTGGAAAACAATCGCTAGGTACTAGGTATACATGAATGCTCCTGACGCGTCATCATATTTTCAATTTTGGATTGTGTTACACACATGTGGCACAAGTAACATCGACAGCCCAGTTTCTCCAGTTTCCAATATTTTCATCCTCAATTGAGATTGTTAAAGTCAGATGAGCTTTGTCTGGTCGGGACCCACCTCAATCGATTCACCGGCAAAATTTAAAAGTTTTTGACAAGTGCATCTGTGATTGTGAGGCGATGGATCTTGCTAGAAATTCCGACTAACTATACCCCAAATGGAGCCCATGAATGAAAGTTCTAAGGCCTTTTATGGCACATAACGCGGACGGACATTGCAGATTCAGATCAGATTCTAGGCAAATTGAAACGTAAAATGAAAACGTTTGGGGGAATTATAGCATTTCTTTGCTGTACGATTAAAAACACTTCCTATTGTAAACAATAAACCAAAAAGGGAAAGACCGTTCTGAATCCTGCTGTGTTCCTGCAATTTCTGAATATCACGTTCGAATTCCAATTTTTTTCTACTCCTGTTGTTTCTATCATCATCAGCTGCCCTGCGCAGGAAAGTTAAAAATTATTCGCTTTTAAGTGGGAAACTCAGTAGCTGTTTCTCCAGGAGAACCAATTAAGACAAATAAGAAGAACGGGTACGGGAACAAATGTACGTATACAATCCCGTAGTTCCATGTACGTTACACTGTACGTTAATCGAAAGGTAGATTTCGAAGTGATTTGGATGCTTGTTTTGACCAAATTTGTTAAAATGTTTTCCATCAAGCCGAACATGAGAACCGTAGAACAAAAGACGGCCCCGAGCTCCTCCTGCCAGGTGACGTCACGTTGTCGGGGTGAACTGTCAAAGGTTCTCCAGAAAAAGAAGAAGACGAAGTAGAAGAGAGGAGTTCTGCCTACCTACCAGCGGACCGGTCTCAGAGCTGAGACTCCGAGAGATCCTCCAGTTGCCACAGTCCCACGTGCTACCGCTCCGACCGGGAAACTGAATGAATCGCATTATTAAACGAATGAAAATATGATTAATCCAAACACCACAACTCACTTCAAGAGAAAAAAGTGTAAATTACATGTTTTAGTTGGTAGATCGTCATCAATTGGCACTTTGTACGCACCAAATCACTCGAAAAGAACATTCAGTGGCAAATGTAGCTCTTTCCATGTACTCATATCGTGAATGTTAAGATCAACGTAACGTGCTTCCATTCCACAACGCGCACAATACCATAACTACGAGTCGAGAACGCCGAAATTCATAATCCCCAAGCTTCATAGACCTCAATCCGCAAGTATACTTTGGAATTTCATTTATTCAACACCAACCGTGAGAACCAAATTATATACGGAGAGTCTATAAAAATGCTATTGACTTGGATTAAGTCTAGTACAGTTCAGAAGAAGGGGGGAATGGGAACTTGTCTCAATGGAAGAGAAACAAAAAATTGAATCTTATAATAGTGCTCAGAGAGTATCTTCGCAAACTAGCTTAGTCGACGAAACGGAGAAGTGAAAAAGTCGGTATCGGGGTTGTTCTGTAGTATTAAGTTAGCACTACCCACAATTTTGGAGAGGGGTTGGCGGAAAGAGCCTTATTTCTTGAGCGAACCTATGGAACTGCAAATTTGATCACTGAAGGAAGGCAGGGACAATAAAGATGGTTGCGAATCCACTCCTATAGAAAAGTCAAGTCGGTCAGATGAGATGCGCATCTTATAACCAACATACCTCAGGGAAACATACGTAACGTACATACATAACATTCTCAAAGAAACTCGTTGAAATCTCTTCAGTCGGTCAACATGAACCTTGTGGTAACAGGGTTCCTTGTACTCCTAGACTAGAGCAAAGGCAAAACCAATGCTTTTTAGAGCCGCAGAACTGTACGAATAATGGAAAAGTTTCTAGTGTTTCTCTAGAGGAAACTGAAAGACCTCAAGGCTTTGTTGGTGTTACCATCTATGTGATCATTGTAAGTTATTCGAACTCCCGAGTCAGCATACTCATGCACCCGCCAGTGAAAGACCATTAATTATTAGTCATGGGTTAATGGAGAGAAGATTCAGTGAAGTGTAGCTTACATTTTGAGTCTGCTCACTGTCGTTTGTTCTGCAGAAATACTCGTACAGTAGGAGACAATAGACTCTCAACATCCATGAAACTACCATCAAAACTGTAATGTGATCTCATTCATAGACATACAGATACAAAACTTAAATTCCTCATCAAAGCACAAAATGGAGATTTGCATTGAATTGATTGATTATTTATGCAACATGGGAAGTATTTTGACTCATCCCTTGTTTACTAGCTGATGTGAACCGGCCATTACCACGCCATAGTGTCTAAAAACTTCGATAACACAAACTTCATGGAACTTATTTTAAAATATTCATTATGTCAAACCGGCCGATAAAAAACGGGCTCTCTTGCCGGAATCAGAGATAATGCTCGCGAAAAACGTGTTAAAATCAAGTTTTTCCAAAATGTTGTTTACTTGAACTTCACAATTTTTCACGTTGAATTCGATGGTGAATTTTTGTTTTTGGCTTTGTAGTGTTCTATGGGGGGAAAATCGTGAGGAAGTCACTGACCAAAATGTAGTTAGAAAATACATGGGTTTGCTCTTATGTTTGAAAACACCTTAAGATAATTGTATGCCATAAAGCTTGGCCCTACGTTTGCATACATGATGGAACAGCATACTGCACGAGAATACTGCCAATCCAGTAGATAAGTTATTTGTGATCTAGGAATCATGACGTAAACATCGGTGAAGGATGAGAGATTATTTTTCTGGTTACGATTCAAATGCTCATACCTCCTGTGTTTCTTGAACGATATCAGTTTGTTTTTGTTATAAGATCATTCCAAACTGACAGAAACATTTGGACGTTCCTCGAAGAATCAGATGTTTGTTCATTGTTATCCACCCGCCTTCACTCATTGGGTAAAACTACAAGTAAGTCGAACATCACGACTTCTTAAATCAGGATATCGCAATTCAAGGTAGCAACAGATTACTTCAAAAAGAAGAACAAACTCCTGTTTTTCAAGTACATTTCGTCCATTTTATCAGCGGATCTGTGGATTCTTGAATGTATTTTTCCCTCGTATAAAACCACAAAGGCAAACAAGGAGTTCACAGTTGAATTCATTGTAAAAAAAAAAAAAAAAAAACCAGTTGAAGTACATATGCAGTACATACTTTTGGAAAAACCTATTTTTAAATCGTTTTGGGGTTTTAAGTTCTTCCAAAAGTTCTTGTTTTTGAAGTTTTTGGACACTGCGCTGTTGCACCGTTCCACCTTTTTAAAGCCTGAATTTAGCAAAGCCCTCTATGAGATATCTTTATGTTTAAAAGTAACATCTCCATCCACTTGATATCACCACAAACCATATTCTGGACATTTTATTGCGGAAGAGTATACGAACTGTTGGTCATCGACACACTTCACACACTAGAATACTCTGTTAATAATCTCCCGAAAGTGATTAAAAACGGTTTCCTAATCTTAGGACTAGGGTTATTGATAGGTGAAGAACGGGAAATCGATATTTCGTGGGAAGCTCGGGTTTCCTGGTAATCGTATTACAATACTGGTTGCTATTACAACTCCGAAACAAGGAAGTAATCCCCCGAACGGTAAAATATTTCCGGTATGAACCGTTGCCAGAATTTACTTTTTGTGCGACGATGACGCGCAGGTATTTTAGAATATATAGTGAGTTGGGAACGCATTAATAAACCGCGAGGCGTGAGAGGACGCTCCACGCCATACATCACTGGCGTAGCCCGAGTGAAAAGTCGGGCCTCGCCCCGGGGTTGTATTTCCACGTCAACCCCCGGTGTAATCTAATATCGCAGGGGAGACAGAGAGGGCAGGGGGCGGCAAGAAGGACGGGAGAGGGGGCAAAGCCCCCCCGAAGTCTGCGCGGGTTAATCACTCTCAGCTTTGGCTGGCGGTTCCGTGAGTTTTGGAGCGTTTCCTGGGGCTTCGGAGTGTTTTCCACACAGCGTGGTCTGGGGCATAAATCAACCTGGCAGAACATGAGCACCCAAAACACCGCTTCCCGGGCAAGAACGCTGAATCGAGTTTTTATTAGGGCATCAAAGAACCGAACGAGCATCATACATCACTTGAAATACCAAAGTAATGAAGTCGAGTCTTAATAAATAGATTTGACGGCAAAATTATCCATATTTCTATTCGATCCAAACAGGGCATTTTTCCTGCATAGGACGGAAAAATTCAGTGTTTTATATTATCCAAAATATGGATCTCCAAAGTCATATCGACTTTGATCTCAAAATCCGAACTAATAATGCTGCCAAGGTTGGAATAGAGGGTTTTCTAGGTGTCTTCGTGCTGAACTGCTCAGCTGTTTGCTCCCTTTGGTAATTGAAAATTAACACGTGTAAATGGACTCAAGATGCTGCTTCAATTCACCATGCTGCCTTAGTATTGTTTTACAGAGTTTGATATTTTCCTAATGGAATTTTAATCCTACGGAAAACGCACTGAGGAGATTTTAATAAGTAGTTGTTTCATGTTGGTATTGTTGAATGTCTCCTCTTCTGTCGTCAAGTGCAAATCAGCAAATTCATACAATAGAAGGTATTATCTTCAAGTTTGAGCTGACTCGCCCTATGCTTCACAAATTATGGTTTTCTCAAAGCTTAAAGTGGAGTGTCTATAAAACTGAATGACTGTATGAGCTGATCCAGGCTCATCATTTTTTCTATGGTTGAGGTGATAGAAAAAAGTAGAAATACCTAAGCCGGAATAATGGAAATGTGATACAGATCTTTTTGGATAAACAGATGATGCAGCTCTGATGTGTTTCAACTCCAACGATGACAAGTTTTCTCCCTTGGGTGACTCACAAACACTGAGAATGAATAGAATGAAAGATGACTAGTTTTTTGGTAGAGTACTCATTTGTTGTACGCTAACAGAGAGTCTAATAAGTACATTACTATCCCATTATAATATTGTTTAACATCTAACTAAATCTACAACATTATACACATCTACACTGGAATGATAGCTTACCCGATGAGCTGGTCATCCGTCAAAGTTGCTTTTACCGTGGTCATTCAAAAGATGGAAACTAACCTGCAACACAAACAAAGAACAACATAAACAGAGATGAATCGTTTATATTCACAATTAATTACAAAGCTAACTTAACTACTAACAAATTTTTACTTTCCAGTACCAACTAAATTTTTTAAATTGGTTTTTAACACTGTAGAGGTTTTATGCGAAACGATTCGTCTATGAGTTGACAGTTATTGTCGGCTTGAAAGAACAAAGTGGTTTTGATGTTCACTAGTTGGAAACTTCATAAGTTTGGCTAAATACAACATTCTTGTTAGAATTAGATGACGGTCGTAAGGAGATGTACTCAATAAATATGAATACCTACTTCCTTTACCAAATCACATCTCTACGAATGTGGGACTGCGTGTAAGTGACTATTATTGAATGACTGACTATGGTGCCACCGTCAAAGTCCAGAAAGAAAAGCTGTAGACGTATTTTTTTGCGTTATGAAAACTTATTAGGAAGGAGAGCAGATTGGTCGAGTCAACGACATAATCTCATGGCCTGGATTCTCGTTAACTGGGCTTCCCCTGTGGTCCCTGCCATTCAACCGAGAGGACAGCGATTGGAAAATAAAAGAGGGACAGAGTTCTGTCAATCCTCAGAGATAAGGGCCATCCTCATCTCTTTAGTGTGGGATAGTTCACTGCACTAATATACAATAAGGAGGTTAACAGATGGTTTTCGCTTCGAAACCTGTAAACACCACCGGCATCGTTTACTATTGATGTATTAGTCCATCTATAATAGAAACTATATACTTTAGGAAATATAAAACGAGGTGTTCTTCTCTACTGCGCTCCATTTTCAGAACGAGATTTCTCCACTTCAAATCATACTCCTTCAATTTCGCAAATACGATTTGGATTCATTTGAATACTGTATTTTTCAATTCAAGAGCGTTTTTCAACATCAAAAGAATTGGAAAAGACTATACTAAAGTTTTTGACTGAAGAAATTGACAAAACTTACTGCCCTCGTTGTCTATCATGTGCCAGGTAGTCTAGACATACAGGTACTATTTGTCCAACGATTGGTTGGACAAATATATCGTAAAGCAGCACACGTCTTTGGAAGAAAGTTGAAAAAGTGCGATCTTAAGAAGAAGTTGAACAAGGAAATAACATTAGCTGTAATTACTGTTTCCAATACTTTCGCATCTTAACCCCCCCAAATGTATTATATTTCTGGTTGCTACCACCGATTATGTAGTATGATCCAGTACTAAAGAAAGCCCATAGAACGTTCTCATTAACTGCATATCATTAAAATGGATTCTTCAGTATTGTTGCTATTGATTTTGTTTGTTGAGTCCTAATTTCAGCAAATAAGCTGTTTCCTCATTTAGAGAAATTTATTTTCTCAGTCTATAAGTGGAATTAAGGTTTTCACATTCGACGGTGCAGACTTTACAAAATGGTTAGTTACCAACCACCTCTGAGTCCATGTGACTACCTATTACTATTAATGTGTGAATTAATCGTCGTTAACTCGAAACTGCTGTTGTTTCATTCGAGTACTATGGAACTTTTAGGTGATTATATTGTGGGATCAGGTTGTCCGAGCGAGCTAAGGCATCAGTCCTTTGGCTGTTTACTTTCAGTGGGAGTACTGATTTGCCCAGTTCGAATCAGGCAGGCACCAATGATTAGGGCCAAAATCCTATCAATTGTTCTATACCTGTCCTGTCGTTAGACAGTTCACCTCTGATCTTGATATCACGTGAATCCAAATAGCTCCCAACCCAGGGGCGTGAGGCAATGGGAAGCGACGAGCGAAATCGTCAGACCTAGTTCCGATCCTCACTATAGGACGGCTGGCGACGTCCGCGACACCTCCGGGTAGTTGGACGAAAATCCAAGGTGAAATTCCTTGTTTACTTTACTTTTTTACTCTTTTTCCTATTGTGGGATCTGGTTCTGAATGGAAACCTATAAGCTGGATCATTTTGAGCTGAAGATCCTCTGCATGTCTCGTTTCAAAATTCAAACTCGATATTGAAACTAGATCGTTGAATCTCTCTGACACATTTACCAAAGCAAACTTCGGAACCAAAGAAAATTCATTCCAACACATCAATACGTCTAGTCGATAAATATGTTATATCAAATCATTTGTTCTTGAAAATCAAAATCAGTTGAAACAAAATGAATCGTATCCTTGAATATATCATACGATTTTCGTTATTCCTAAAACTCACTTTCAACTGCCACCAATACATCTCAAATAATTCGACAACAATAATTATTTGTTCCAACTCTGAATCAAATGATGTATGGATGGTATATCAAATGGATATGGCTTATGAGGTAATTATAATAATTTTATCTAAATCAAAGCAATGCGACAATTCAAAATGAATAATGGGAGATCCTGAGTTGGTGTTCACGTTTCCGCTGCTGATAACCTCTGTGTTATCGATTGATTATAATTTTTTCAACTAAGGTTGTACGTCTTTGAGCCAAGGCTATGGGTCATGATTGATTTATGAACATCCGAAACGGATTGGTATTCATTTTGGAGGAATTGAAATTTCATAGCTTCATGGCTTGATTACAAATACTTAATATTTCGATGATGAAGGTATAGGTGCTCAAAATGTAATTTTCGAGAGTTGATTAATTGTGAAATAATGATTTTTAATACGCACATGTAAAAACAGTACAGTCTTCAGTTTATTCTTGACTTTAGCCGTGGAGGCCCAAATGTCGACGAAAAGGGTGTAAAATTGAGAAAAACGCCCATAGATGATATTTAGATACTGACATTTCAAAAAGTAAACCATTTGGAAAGCTTCAGCGAAATTACATTCATTTGGATAAATTCAGTTCAGTTTCAGTGTTGCTATAAGAGGTATAGGGTTTTGAAATTTGCTTCGGGGGGGTTTTCTGTATCATTCAACATCAATTAAAAATAATCAACATTTGTTTGGTTGCAATCATAGATGTTGAAATGAAGAATTAACATACACTGAAGATATATAAATGGATAGATCCTAACATAACCAAATATATTTCATTGAATATGGGAAATTTGTTTGAAAAACTGGAAAACCTTCAATGAGAGAGTATCTATATGGAAGGATTCCGATAGTATCAATTTCAATGTTACTACAATAGGTATTGTGTTTTGGAATTCCCCTAAGAACACTGTATTTAAAGCCGATGTCAACACATAACGATCATCGTTCTTCACACAGAACTATTGGTACAATAGAGATAGATATATTATCTTTATAAAAAAACTCAATTCACACACAATCAATGCGGATTGGATCAAACATATAGGCACTCAGAGTAACTTGACTCCGAATATGTTGATGGTCCAATTAACGTTGATTCCGTATTTGATGAAGTAAGTAAATTAACCGTATTTTTACAGCACGTACATAAATGGTTGGTATAAACAACCATCAATGTCTTTGATTCTTTTTCCCCAACCATCGGTGTTGATGCGAGGATACATAGTTACTCTGGCTATTTCATTGACATAATTAGTCTTTATTATGTAGGAATATCAGTAAGTTTTTTTAATTTTTTATTTATTTATTTTTTTTATTATTGTGATTATTATTATTATTATTATTTTTTTTTTAGTACAAGGGGAGAATTCCTTTTTGACAGCCAGTACATTCTTTAACACATGATCTTGCTTTTTTCTATGTGGTGATTGGCTTAATAACGTCAGTACTCAATCACCAGGGTTCTATTCAGCAATCAATTGTTTTGATAATAGGACTAAACATACAAATTTACTCTCTCAATTTCGTTGATCCAATCAGTCTTTATTTTGTTCCAATATTGGAGTATCCTTGTATCCTTATACAGGATTGAATTGATTTCATTATATGACAGTTCATTGAGCAATGGGAAGTCCAGAATCCGATGGAATTGGAGTACTTTGGAGAGAAAATCAGATAGTATGAAATTTAGATATTGACTTATAAAACAAGGATATCTTATGGATATAAGAGTCCTTCTGACATTTGCTTAGAACTACTTTTATCGGTGACAAACAACTTCAATGCACAAAGATCGGGGTCCTTTCTCAACGATTATTGATTTTGATAAGAAGGCTAAACAAAAGTATCTACTAACTCTAGCAATTTTGTTTTCCCAGTTAGTCTTGATCATATGTGATTTTTCACAACACATGATTTTTCATTTTTCAGATATACAAATGGAACAGAAGGGAGTTCAAAATCAATTGGAAAGGGCGTACAATGAATAGAAAGCCCTGATGAAATTTGTAAGTTGACATGTTAAAAAATGTACGACTTGAAAAACTTAAGAGAAATAATAACTTGCAAACAATTTCGATGTTAACATGAGAGATATCCTGACTTCTGCTAAGAAGGACTTTTTTAGTAACATTCAAAGACAATACACAACAATCAATTGTTTCTTTCTTTGGCAGCAAACGTTGATGTTTATAAGAAGACTAAACGTACATAGTTCATGAGGCAGTTTGCTTATCTATTTAGTGTTGATCATGTGCCAATAATGGTTTGAGTAAATTAGGCTTGTTCATACAGAATGTAATTGACTAGTTTATATGCATATTGAACCAGGTGAGCCACCCAAATCCGATGAAAAGGGCGTCGAACGACTGCAGTTAGTCAAGAGCGGACGGCCCGAGAGGACGCCGGAGTTACTGGGTAAGCGGCGGGCGAGGGGGTTCCCCCTTACGGTTATAATCAACCAGTAATTACCGGCGGCCCACTTCATGCTTTGATTAATAGTCCTTCTCATCTGCCGTAAATCAAATCCGTTTTCCATCCCCGCCAGCGCTCACGAGAGCCCTTCCGCGATCCCCCCCGCAGCCCGATTTACTATTTTCAACGGAGCTTCAGCGTAAAACCCTCGTTCGAGCGACTGCAAAGTAGTTGAGTCGATAACCACTTCAGAGCGAATCCCCGGGCGTAACAAGAGTGAGTGATGTAGCAGACCTTGAGGGGACATGGAATACTACGTGTAGCTACGTACAATACATATTGGGCGCATAATTTATTGGCGTAAATAGCGTTCCATTTTAATAGTTTATTGTTTTAAATCGACTGTCTCTCCTACATTCATCAATTGATGGAGTAAAGGCAGGCTCAACTGTGAAGTGCCCCAAATCTCCCCCTTAGAGTGAGACGATTGGGCTCACCTTAAAACTGAGCTTTTTGAAAGCCTAGATAGATTTTCTGTGAAAATTTGAGCTTTTAATCGCAATTCTATCGAGATTTATCGTCTGGAATGTGTTTAGGTGTCTTTTGACAATGCAGTTAGAACGCTTTGAAACGGATTTTGATGCACAATTTTTTGAAAATTGTCATTTTTAATATCTTGGACCGAGAACAATAGTTTCTTTTTTTTTTTTTTTTTTTTTTTTTTGAAAATTCGCTGACACTACAGCAGTTGAAAGGATTTTCAATATTTATTTTTTTTACGTTAGGTAGAAAGCAAAACAGACGGAATTTTTTCTGCGAGTGAAGAGCAAACTAAACCGATCGGAGCCAAAACACGGATATATTGATATTATCGAATGTGTGCCATGGATGGCAAAACATCGTAATATCGAAGCAAAACATCAATATTTCGATAATAACGATGTCGATGTCCCATCCCTATAGAGCAGCTACCTACCTAGATGCCGGCCATTCTAAACCTTTGACATCAAAGGTAATGGATTTTGAAACCTTAGCTTGAAATCTAATTCTGTTGGCTGCTTTTTTGTCAAATATTATAGAAAATTCAAGTTAAGACCATTTCGAATGAAACCACAGGGTAACTCATTTATGCTACTGGAAAGTTTTGTTCACACCTACTTCATGCTGCTACACAAGAGCCGATAAAGAGATTATGGTTGGCATCTCAGAAAGCATTGAAATGTCGGAATAGGCCCATAGGTACAGTGTAACTAGTACTAATTAATAGGTACTACTAACATTAACAATTAGCATTCGAGGAACTATTATTCGTTTGATTAGAGTGAAGAACATTAATCAAACACCAGTCGCGCCTTAATTTTACAATCGATGGGACAAGATTGATTGCAGCTTACTTCTATGTTATTGAATACCATGACATATGAAATGAATCATTTACTGTTTACCAATGAACCGGATTCAGGGCAATCCAAATCCATGATTTTTAACGTGAAGAGAAGACCGACGTTCAATGGAAAGCCGTAAATCACGGGGTTTGAACTCTCCACAGCTTAAGAGCAAATATTGTTTGTTTCCCTCTAAGTCAAACATGATGGGGAATGGAAGCCAGGAGACCCCCGCTGTGAACCTAACAAGATTTCCTTCCTGATCATTTAACATCAACAAACAAAGTGACTATAACCAAACTTCGTTTGGGGAGGTGGGTGAAACGGGGAAATGCATCGAGGGAAAAAAAGAAGGGCCGTATTCCCCGCACTCTCTCATCAGGCCTGTCCGATACTCGGATCGTCAGTCGGACGTCTCGCGACGTCGGACGGTGTCCATCTTCGTCAATGCGAGGAGCCAAAGTGGCTGACTGAAGAATAAGGAATACATTAGCATTGGGGGCTTCACCACGCAAATTGTGAAACACAAAAATAACCCCGCCCTCCCCGTTGCTCCGTTCGGGAAAGAGCGTTCCCTTATTTATGAGGTTATCCGGTGAATCTGAACCGTTCTGGGTCCTCCTCCGGGGCATTCACTATTATCTGCATAAGGGACGCTGGAGACAGAGGCGAATATTTGAATACCTTCTTTAGACGTTTAATGTGATCGGACGTCGAGATTTCCTCCAATTGATTCCTTTGGCAACGTTTTCCCTGGGGTACGGGAACTCGCATCAAATGAGTTCGATGATGTTTGCTCTGAAACTACAGTACCTCATCACGCAGTTTTATATCTGCAATCTAGTCATATTATGCCAACAAGTTGAATCAGCACAACGGAACCGAGCACACAGAAACTTGAGTGAAAAATGACATTTGGGGTTAGTTAGTACTGGATTGTCCCATCTACTCGAACCGATCCTAAAGAGTGCAACTGAAAGACTGGAATGTCAAAAACCTGAATATCGAACGGTTTCACAATAACACCATTGTTTTAATGCTTCTTGTTAATAGGCGTGCCTTCAAAGAATCGAATGAGCCTAACTGAACCTCTTTACATTCATCCGTTCGGTCTCCTTAAGGGCTTGAAGTTTGACAGAAAAAAAGAACGGAAAGAAGAATGCGAATGTGAACTTGCTAGGACAAAGTTAAAGTCACTTGGTGTGTCGTGAGAAGCGCATCAGGTGAAGCGGAATTTTGTTTCAAAAGTTTCTTTTGAAATCGAGATTTTCAAGTCTTAAGTACCTATAACAGGGTGTAACGCGAGTCGTGTCCGACCGCTCTTTACAAGCTATTTCCGACCGAAAGTGCTCCCTAGAGTTTTTTTCTTTAGAGTTATATCACTTCTAAGATTGTTTTCGTGTGTTGTCTTAACTCCATTAAAATTGCAATAACTTCTTTAATTTTAACAAAAATTCAAACATAAGGATACCGGTAGAAAGAGCGTTAAATTTTCTGTCATTGGAATGCTAGAACAGCTTTTTTAAAAGCAGAATTAAGGTACAAAGAAGGAGTCCAAAAAGAAAATTTTGTCTCAAAATTTTAAAACTATTTTTCAAATACTTTGTAATCCTATTAGTTATTGTAAAATTACTGTGCAGAACACCTAAAAACTGCGCCAAAACATCAGCTTTCTATAGGACTAAAATATTGGCTGTAGTAATTCGATTTCACAGTAAAAATGAGGTTTGAGTGCCAAAATACGAGTTTTTTTTTCAGGCTAAATGGTGAGTTTTTCGGAATCGAATGAGGACACTCTCACATCTCCCCGACTGCCTAATAATCTTGACTAATAGGAAGGTTTTTGTGATTTTTCTTTCATTTTAGAACGAGCTTTCAGAATGCAGAAGAATTGAAATTTTCAGTCTTTAGGTACTCAATTACAAACTAAGTTGATCGAAATGTCCTCCTTTTTTGCGTATGAAGAGGCCTGTTCGTTGGAACACTGTCTGCACATCGTCTGGACTAAATTTGCATTAAGAACGGAGGCGAATAGAGGAGGTAATTCCGTTTTTTCTTCATAAACGGGTCTTGTAAAACCGTATGTTTGAACTTATAAAAACCTGGAGCCCCTGTAATGCATGATTTTTTTTTTTTTTTTTTTTTTACCACTATGTTTTTCAGTTTACTTTTGAAATAAATCGATTTGTTGGCTGACTAAGTTACACAGCGTATGTCCCCAACCAAATCACAGACAGAAAAACAACGCTCTCAGCTTCATTTTCTGGTTTACTGGATCGTAGATTGATTCCTTGGAAGTCGTTAAATACCTGAAGGTTTCTATAAATACTTCACACATCACTGAAGTTGCGTTCTCATGGCGATGAAACTGCACGGAGGTATAGAGCAAGTACCGTTCTTCAGCACCGCCATCAGGAACGTCAGCCAACAAGTTCCAGTTCATTACTTTATGAACCCTACCGGTAGAGCATCGTGTTCATTAAATCAGCCTCAACATTCCCCCGCTCACTACAGTTTGTCAAGATAGCTACGCGCGAAAAGGACTTGATAAGCCAAGTCATTAAGCACTGTTAGTGTCCTGGCGCATTCTCTGCCAGCCGCGTCCGTCCACCGGCCGTCCTTTCCATAGAAATTCCATCAAGTCATCACAAGAAGAAAGCGGAAGGGGCAATTACGAAACCATTACGCTCGCCGCGTTTTTGTCCTTTGAGAGGGGCCGTCTTCTCTCGTGCAACACAATGCCTGATCTTTCAAAGTCCACTGTCGCCCTTCAGGGCTCGTATTATCTTCTAGGTAGGCAAATTCTCGTCTTACTACTGGTATGCTCGATTTCCCCAATCAATTCAAGGATGGGCACATTGAGGCGTCATTGATTTAGAAGTGAGATCAATAAGTGGATTGTAAAACCAATTTTTAAAATCAGAAACCAAGAAAAGACTCTTGATTTTGAATGGTTTGTGACACGTCAATCTTCAACACTATCATTTCTCTACTATACTTGAAACATTGCCATCCTTCAAGGGGCCTGCTTCCATGAACTTCCAGTTCATAAAGTGAATTGTTGTTTTCATCATTTCGCTCACCGATCGCAGGGTAGAAACGTGACTAATGAGAATGGATGCTATAAAGTGTCTGGCGACAGCCCAAGCCCCTAGAGGATACTACACGAATATATAGCATTTCTAAGTCAAATGGAACATTCTCCATACCAAATGAAACCTTTTCCTGACCCAAAGAAACCTTTTCCACATCAAATAAAACCTTATCCAGACCTAATCAAACCGTTTTATGTACATGTTTCCTGTTCTACGATGGAGATATCTACTTCTATAATCCTATGCCTAAAATTCATAGAATCTTCATTTTGTCAACATCTTTCTTCGACAGGTACGATTGCATCTACCTTGCAAGTTGCAGGGTACTTACCTATCTAAGTACCTAACTTATTTCACTCATTATCTTAATAGGTTTCACTTGATTTTTAAAATGTTAAATTTGATGTGGGAAAGGTTTCACTTGGTCTAGAAATGCAATACTAGCCATAACGCCGTCTCCCAAGCTCAACTCAGTTGATTCACAAGTCGAGGAGTTCAAGCGGAAGCGTTATTTTTTACAGTGTTTTCCATTTTATCTAGTTAAATTTCAGTTGTTCTATTGGTAATTTCTTTTCTGAATATAACTAGGAAGTTTTCACTGGCTGCGCAGTCTAGTTCTGGTAGTCAAGTGATCCTCGTTGGAAGGCTGTATTCAAGAACTATTGGCCTAAGTGAAAAAAATTACAGCACTTTTTCTAACCGATCTATGGTGCTGAAATGTAAATAGAGCTCATTTTAAGGCATCTAGAATATAATTAGTTCACACGATATTTCATAAACTTAGCCTGATAGGCAAAGTGTCAAGGGCTTTACAGCTGCTTTGGAGTTGCTCCACGTCAAAGTTGAAGTTGGTGAATTGTGAGAGAGCCCTATGACTTTTCTTAGAGTGGATATTTCTATCATCAAGACATTTGAAAATTAAGGGAGAGGAAACAGACATTCGCTACTAACACATTAAGGAATTCGTTGGGAATGTATGTACCTGTATAATACAAATATATGATAAATTTTGGCGAATGGAAAACACTGATGGAGGAGAATGTGAGCAAAGTGTCCAGTGTACATCATGCAGAATGTGTCCAAAAAGCAATGCGTTCTCAGATGCATCTTCAATACATGACTCTCAGACTGGAGAGCGATGTGACTCCCCTTTCGGCATTCAATGACTTCCGTTACTGTAGGTGGCTTTTCAAGATTCGAGACCTCTTGGCACTGAAGTATCGCCCCTACAACACCAAGAGTAGCCAGCAATGCGATATATGCAGTAACGGGAATATTGAGAACGTTTTTCACTTCATTGCTAGGTGTCAATCGCTGAGTACACTAAGGAGGAGGTATTTTGAGAGGTTGGAATTGGGTAAGGACGATTATGTGGGGCTGCTTAAATCTGGAGATCCAAGTTTGATCAGATATTTTAGGGTGGAGTGGGATTTAAGGTATAAAATCATAATTGAATATGGATTTATGTGACATGAATGTAAAATAATTAGCACCTCATCAACATTTACTTATTATGTCAAGTTTTACCTCTAAGAGACAGGAGTTATTATTATTGTTATTTTTCTTCTTTGATTCATTTTAAGATTTATCGGGATCAGCGTACTCATCGGACGGTCATTGTGGCCACGATTATTGCATGTTTTTGTATTTGTTATCGAAGTTCAATTATTTATACTGATTAATAAAGCATGTTTATCTATCTATCTATCTAATATAAGTAAATGTACCTTAATGTTTTGAATTGTCAACTCCTGTCTTGTTCGATTAAGAATTCCAGTCTAGTTTAGAAACTTAGAGGGCTCTTAGTTTAGAAATGGGTTATAGTGATAAATCGTTATATCTGTAATAGGTGTCAGTTTTGGTTCAATTAATAACTTGGTCTAGTTGCGGGACTCACTTTAGTTTCAAATTTCATTATGAAAGGAGGTGATTAGAAGTTGTAATGCGTTTTTGTATGTTTTTTATAAAAAGATTTGAAAACGGATATTCTTATTCAAGTGTCATCTCATAAAAACAGGATTCGGGGACGCCTTGTAATGCATGCATTAGTTACTAATGTGTATGTTAGTGGTTGAGCCATAATCAAAACCATGGCAGTCCGTTGGTCAAGAACGAGAAACGACTCACAGGATGAGCCGGGGAAGAGGAGCGCGGGCAGCGGAGAGCGCAGTCAGGGGTGCCGACAATGTAAGATGCGTATCTCCCGCGGTTTTATCCTACGGCTCACCACCAGCACCAGGCCCTCCCAAAGCCGATATCCAACGTGTTACTCCCAGCTTCGGTTCCTCGAACCCCAATGGGAGGAAGCCTCCGCAAAGGCAAAAACGCTCACGGCCCCACACGTACGGTCCGCGGACACGCACACACCCTTGCGGCTCGACACACGGCTTTTTACTGTCACACCATACACACCTGTTTCTCCCAAAGAGTTGGGTACAGTCATAGCTGAAATTCAGGGCCCTCCGCCTCGCCGGTCTTCCAACGCATTTGCATACAGCTCCGAGCTTTACGAAGCCCAACTTCCCGACTTATCCCTCCGCCTCGCTAAAATGTTTTATCTCTCGGCTCTTTTAGGACGGAGCCAAGGAAATCCAAATGGTGGCAGACATGTAAACGCAATACGTGTGAAGGCTCAGAGATAAGTAATTCTCAATATTTTTCATACCACACCTAAAAGTCAAGTTCCTTTTCCTTTTGGATCCGCATCGTTCTATCTAGCAGAAACTTGGAAAATTATCACATTTGAGAGGAGAAAAATATATAAAAATTCAAAACGGATATATAAGATACATCCTCATTATGGATTCATAAAAAACACTGATCCCTCCCCCCACTCTTTGATTAGACCATCATTCTAATATTCATGAACCACGGACACGCATTAGCTGATTTTCATTGTTTGCTGATCACTAATTTGGCACCATTTTCCTCACTGTTGGAAAAGTAGAGTCGACTAAACGGTTATAAAATGTGTACTACAGACTTCACGTTCAAAATCAGTCGCAACATTCGCCTGAGAACGCTTGGAAGAGGACAGTACTTTCCACTATGTTGAGAAAATAAAAACCACTGAAATAACATGATATCAAAATAATATAATTGAAATTATGACGCCCGCTATTTTTGGGTGCATTGTTGACATTTTTCAGAACATTTTTTGGTGGTTTCCTCATGTTCCATACTAAAAAAGTTGAATGTGTGTCATAGCTCCTTAGTACCTGTCCACAACAATGATGTTGGTAGAGGTAAGGGGTCTCCAAACTGCGGCTCGCAGCCCGCGGACTCCAATGGAAAAAATTAGGCTACCGCCATAACAGAAGGGAAACTCATCCATGTGACCCAGCGAAAGCTACCCGTACTCCCCTAAGCCATATATTTTTGGAATATGTATAACTTATACTTATACATATGTATATACATTTATTGATACAAGGGTGGGTTAAATAAATAAACAAAAAATATATTTAATCACTAAAAACATAGTTCTGGTTCCTATATTAGGCCTAATTTTGAATTTGTCAATTCATCTAGAAGTGCTCAAAAACCCTGTTTTCAAGAGTCTGACTTTCAAAATGTTCAGTTCCTGAAAATCCAATTGTTGATAGGTATTTCTTATTGAACAACGAAAAACTAATTATGGAATTGTAAAGAATACAATCATTAAAAACTATCTTTTGACCTATATTAGGCCTAATTTTGAATTTATCAAACTCGTCTAGGAGTGCTTAAAAACAATGTTTTCAAGTGTCTAATTTTCAACATTTTCGGGGGAGGACCCCAGGTCACCCCTTCGGCTGAGGGGCTAGCCCATCACCTCCACATTATGATGTGAGCCTTGGGGCAAATGGTTTGGGGACCTTCTGGTATAGATCATTGAAAACATATATTCAGAAGATTTCTAGTGTAATCAATTAAGAAAATACAGTAAAATGGTAACAAGGCCTCGATCATTCGGTCTCTTATATCGAACTATATAAGAAAATGAAGATATACTAATGGCTCATGAATTGAATAATTTTTCCATAACCTCTTTAAGAGAAAAACGTTTTCTTTAATTAAGAAACTGTAACGTTTTAATGGTTTCTCATATTTTAACGCTATTTCAAATACGTGTTGTATCAGCCCATGCAATAACTTTCCTCATTATTAAAACAAAACTTTCGATCTTAGGGAAAAAAAAAAATTCAAAATAAAGGATGAATAGCTACGTCAAACAAAACACTTTCAGCACGTTAAACAGCTCAAATTCCAATAAAATATAGGAAAAATTGAAAAAAACCGCTAAACGTTGTTAAATTTATATTTTATTTAGAAAACAGTGTACTTTTATTATTACACAGACGTTTATTATTTCGGCATTCTATGTTAATGGGCTGATCTATCTATATTAGACGCAATCTGTGTTATACATTATTGTCTGAACTTGGCTATACCCCCATATCTTATGATTGCATTCAAGATGCAACTACTTGGGCTGCCGCTAACCACGCGGGTTAGCTCATACCTCCCGTTGGAAGAGCTCTGCCGCCTGCCTCTTCAGTTAGACTGGCAAGTTGAGATTGAGAGATTTATAAAGGATATCAAACGATAATTGACGATTCGGAGAAATTGTCTTTACGATCTTGCTGGATAACGGGTTGTAATACGCAGTAAAATTGATATTTATGGTAGACATTCTACTGAGTTAAGATCGAATGCTAATGAGAAAATAACGGGGAAACCTTGAAGGTGATTCTGATGATTTATAAAGTTGGTTTGTCAAAAGCGAATGAATACATCCAATGTCTTGACCCCTTTCATTGTGGAGGCAATAATTTTAAGTAACACAAGTTGGACACCAAAACCTATTTGAAACAGGTTGAATGTCAAAAGCTACGCTTATTTCAACTTGTACATCTCAAAGTAGAAGAGTTGGCATCGAATGTTGTTGGTTCGGGTTCGAATGTGAACATAGTGGTTCCATAAATCAGATACTCTCATCGTCAGGTGGGTAAACGCTATCGAGGCCTTCAGTTTGTTCGTTTGTGATTAGAGAAAGCGATTTATGGGGATTTTAAGTGTGGCGGGAACCAGCCTTAAACGTCTTTCCGTTCATTCGACACGGAATCAGACGCCGATGGACGACAGAAGCGGGCATGACGACCCTACACGAAGGAGGGGAGCCGGCCCTTTTATTTTGGACCGAACCCACCATGCTAACTAGCTCCACCATCACTGCAACGTTCGACCTAGAAATATGGATTCCTCGGAACACAATACTTCTCATCTTACTACCGCTTTGCGAGCAGGAATCATGCACAGAAAACACATCCATCTTGCTTGTATTGTTTTCAACTAATAACGCAATTCATGAATTAAATGTGTTCTGCTGGTTTAATGAACAAGTTTTCAGCAAAATGAATTGAGGTAAACTTGTCGAATATCAGACAGATAAAGACCAATGATCCTCAAAAATACTATCAAATACAGAAATAATGAACATTTGTGTAAGCGTTCATAGTATTTTCATTCTAGGAACTTGAAAACTATGTAGAATACTTCAGTTTCAACTTCCCTTCCTTTTTTATTTTCCTTTTTTTTTAGAATACGGTTCTGTAACCAGAATATAAAAAGTATTATTATGTAACAAAAAAGTAGAAAAATCATATCAATCATGTGGGAAATCATATTGAAAAAAATCTTGGAAATAAAAAAATAACGATTAATTAAAATAAAAAATTAGCCTGTCTGGCCCCCCAACACACATAATTGCAAAAACATGGGAAAAACGGGGAATTTTGGCGTTTATACTGATGGACTAGTGGATTTTTATTTTCTTCAAATTTCAGACCAAAAATCGACTGTAATAGTTGTCAAATCTGAAATTCGCCAATAGCAAGTGATCGCAATTTTTGAACCTAAAAGTGACCTCACAGTGATAAGAACAATCACGCAATAATTTTAAAAAATGATTTTACAATTTTTTCGAATCGGCAGCGATTTTTTTCTCGTATTAGAGTGTTATATGGGCCCTTAATACGTGTAAATGTGTATTGGTCGGGATTATGGGGAAAAAATTAACCAACGACATGGTAGTAATTTTTGATTCCAGGACGTTTCGGTCAGAAACCGTGACCATTTTCGAAGAAACAGTATTGATTGGTATGCCCTTCTAAAGCAAAAGGTGGCTCGTAATATGCGGAGGCATCTGAAAAAACATTTCTTTGTAATAATAAATTAAAGAAACTGAAGTACTCGTCTTTTGCGGATTCCAATACATTACACTTTTTCTTCAGTTTCAAATGCATTGAATGACCATTTGGTATAACAAGGTGTTTTTTATACATAATAACAAGCAGCCTTATGCAAAATCATTCCACCAAATTATATTTGGTTTCACTCAAGTCATGTTTGACTTCCACTTTTCTATGTTACTACAGAAAGGCCAATAGGTACAGTGTAATCGGACGTCGTGGATGGCCAATTTATGATTCGTCATCTAATCTCAAAGTAACAGTACGATTGTACAAGTCAAGATGTTGAGTGCATACGATCACGTTCAACTTCAACTCCCGGAGTGATTGGAATTCTTCTTATGAAACCGCTCTCACTTCGCAGACTCGCTACAATAAGAATTCACGGACGAAATTATTTATGGTTTACCGGCTCGTTCCTCGGGCTCAGAGAGTTCCCCGGGTTTTGAGAGAGGAGACGGGTCGCCCCGCGAGGTTGTTGAGGAGGCTAGGGGGCCCAGGAATGCGGCGACGCTCGGCGTCTCCTTCTTATCTACCGCCGACATCCAAGGAAAACGTAATAATTCCCTCAGGAAAACCGGAAGCCGGCGAAGATCCTCCGGAGTTTGAAAAATGAAGAGCAAAGGCAGAGGTAGAAAATAATGTAAAGGTTGGGAGCGCTCATTGGTGCCGGGTGACTGGAGAGCAACAATGGGAATCGATGACTTTGTTTTATAAAACTAACCACCAGCCTTGGATGGTAAGAAATATGCACTCCACAAAAAAACCGTATTCAGTGTGAAGGTGCTTTTGCAAAAAATTGATATTTCATTGTATGATGGACGCAGATATTCAGAAAGCATTAAGAAGAAGTCAGGCTTAGTCTGAATTTGAATGGTTGAGACATAGGACAATGACCGCTCACTTAGTCACATGAAGAATTTTCCCTCAGAGAGTTTATATCATTTAATCAATCGTGATTTACTGCAGCGCAGGCTACAGTCAGCTTCGAGGTAGTAAGCAGTGTAATATCGACTCATAGGTTATCAACAAAGCAACTATGGGGTAATCAATGATTATTGAGTTATTTTAATAAAACTAACCATCAACCTTGGATGGCAGAAAAGATTCACTCTGCACAAACGCCGCTTTGAGCAACGCTTAGCACAAAATTTGATCTCTCTGTTTACGTTCAACGCTAAAGATTCAGAAACACAAAGAAGTTGTAAGGCGAATGGACCACAAAATTGGGGAGTTGAGTTCAGAATGCTACCCGATCAATCCTGTCGTTATCTGCTTTCTGCAAAAAGAAATCATCAGTATCATGAAGTTTTCCCAATCAAATTAAAAATTGATGAAGTCTCTTAGATTCAAACCCCACATTTGATGTTGGCTGTTTTCTGCTAAATGCCGTCCAAATGAATGTTTAGACCTGTAAACTGCAAGGGGAAGCTATCAAAAACTACTATTTCAATACGTAACGACCTCAGCTCGGGTAAGGATGATTTTTAGGATGGAGGTCCTGGCCACCATTGGAATAAGTAGAAGCTGACTCAGAAGGGTGGGCAACCGAGAGAAAGGAGATCGGATGGAGAGAAGCAAAAAATGACAAAACTCAGAAAAGGAAGGAGGCGAAGGAACAGCGATAAAAAGCAGGAGCTGGGAAACCAGTTATTCCGATTACGGGGAGTCCGTCGGAGCGGTAGGCAAATCTCTGGGCTAGTGGGTCACTCATTTTCCTCCGAGCAATTTCTTACAAATTATTCATCTGTTGGTTCTTCGATTCTTTGCTGTTTATATGGGATACCTAAGGTGAACGCTATATACGTCGTTATTATATGTCACTTAAACGTGATCAGTTGCCTTGAGAAACCGCTTAAGTTCTGATTGGACGATTCCCGGCCCTCATTCGCTCAACTCGGCGGGAGCTTGAAACGAGGTGATAGCCTTTTTTCTAAAACTCAATCTGAAACCCATTAAATGGAGAATGATGGACCTGAGTCATAATAAATGTGTTGAAAGCATTCATCACAAGGCTCGAGCTTGACTGTGAGCTTTCTAAGCGATTGAATCGTATATTGAGCATATTTTCTAATGAATCAGAATTTTCTAACTCTCAAATTCGTTTCTCCTCCAAACATTTATCAGCTAGCCAATTTATTTTGCTATACAGCGATAATTTATTTTGATAATTAAAATGGAGGAAGAAAAAACAACATTTCAATCTCACCTTTCGAATTTTGTTGACTAACATATTTATACACAGGCTTATTATAATTTATCTGCGTAGATCACTGATCGCGCCTCCACAACTAGTAATTGCTTTCTAAGTACCATAAAAATGTATAAAAGATTGTATCAACTCGGTAGATCGATTAGGAACGAAATTAGCCACAATGGTTCTTCAGCTGATCTCTTAGTCTCCATACTTAATAATTAACTCTTAGACGTCCCAAAAAAAAGCTTGACGATTTTGTCTTAAATGTAACTCCTTGAACACAAAATCGTATTAGTCCTAATGTACGAAACAGCTGATTTTAAAATACCTACAACGGTACAATACACTGACTATGGACGAGACGTAGGAATCCAGAAGGATAACGGCTGAAATTTAACGATATATAATAAAATACAAATCTACTTATGGCACAATTTTATTATGTAAGACTTGAAACCTCGATTTCAAAAGGATCTATTGAAAACGAAATTCCATTGCAATGATATATTTTGGTTCTATCCTCAAATGTCACGGGGCTATTTTTACCATATCCAAGCACGTTCACATTGACATGCTGTGTTGACGTTATTTTCTTCTGTCAATGTTACAGCCCTTTGGGAGAGCGAACGAATGAACTTAAACTGTCCGGGTATTATTTCGAATGTGTTCGGTTTTCTGATTTTTTATATCTCGGCCGTTTGATTTCACCCTTTAAGAGCGGCTGAGTGTGATGCCGATAACTCTGTCTCGACTAGACTCTAAATGTAATTTGTAAATCAAGTTTGTTTAGGTTTGGTTCAGCACCTCTGTAGAAAGGTGCTAGTAAAAGCTCTGTAAACTACGGCGGAAGGCGAAAGGATGGATTTGTTTTTCGATTTTCAGATTCCAAACATCCAGCAACGTAAAACGATAAATTTCTTTATTTTTTTTTTGGTCGGTTATAAATGTTCATATTGAAAATAACGCAAACAAAATAAGTTAAACTTAGGTTACAAAAATGACAGATATTGGGAACATGGATGAATATTCAGGGTCACTCTTATTCAACCACAAAAGAAAATATTCAAGGGTTCAAATTTTTAAAACCCACTATATCAAAATCATCGTATATTAATGCTTAAATAGTGAACAAATTTCGAAAGGTGTCCTACATAATGTCATCCATTTTCGCACCGATGGGATGAAAGTGTTGAATTAGAACATATTTGTTGAAGATGCCTGGAATACAAGGACGTCACCACGTCCGATTTTTGTACAATAACTCTGACAAACGATATGTTTATTTAAAAAAAAACGGAATCACCCAAACCATTAAGTACATTGAAATCAGAAACTAAAACGTGTTCTACAATTGAACCAAGTTATTAATTGGAGAAAACATTATAACTCTATTTCAATTCAATTTCGGTTTCCAAGTTCTAACAAAACCATCTGAGGAAAATGGTAATATTTAATATCGTTCATTTTCTCAACAATTTATTGATTGTTATCAATCAAGAGTGAACAACTTCGAGTATAATTCAGTTGTTTTATGATTTCCTGAATGACAATTATTATGAATTAAAATTATTCATGATTGTTAACGTTACAACATAAGTGTTTGTGGTATTAGAAACGAATAAATATATTTAGTATATCTGTCAGTAAGTATGCAAATACTATTTCTCATAATTGAATCGGAAAGTTCGAATTGTATACGGATGTATTGAGAAATAGGATATTTTCCACCTCTTTTCCTTCAATGTTGTTTCCATAAGCCAAATGAATCATATAATCAAAATGGATGCAGAAAAACCTAATTTTTCATTTTATTACCCAAGTTCGTCCATAAAGTTTTCCGCATTTGTCCACTCAAAACACATGGTCCAGAATGAGTTTGCCTAATATTAGAAAACACTTTGTCATGGTTGTGTGGGATGATGCGGTGAGGAACCATTTTCGTGAACCTTGAAAGAAATTAAAAATGGTTTTCTTAGCTTGAATTCATGTATTTGACATAAGAAATCGAAATATAACCTTGTTTTCTGACTCAAATCTTACTTTTACAGGCAATTTATGTCCGAAATTTTAATCATTAGACCGAGTGGGAACAACGTGGAAATAATAATGAATTAATTGAGTCATATGGATGAGATCAAATGTTGGCTTGCATGAGAGCAAGGAGGTCTTTAAAATATAGCAGTGTTCTGAGTTGGATGATTTTCTTTAGAAGACTCAATTTCAGCATACAGTGCCAACATGTTTGAGTTTTAGTAAAATTACGCCGTTTCGTCAGTGGCCAATTCTCTCAGTGCAAGCTGCCAATTCCGTCGCTTATGAAGAATACAACATGAACAAAATTTTAAACTAACAAGGGGGAAGATGTCGTCGGCAATAATTTTCGGACGATTGTTAATACGACTCAAACCACGTGTCCTCCCTTCGCTGTTTATGGGAGAGCACGTAGCGCCGTTATTTACGGTGAAAATCATTTTGAAAAATCTCCGTGTTTCACCCCATTCCTCTTTCCCTATGAAGCTCGGGCAATGAAGGATGCTCCCGGAATAATTCATTATGATTCAAATGCTGAGAGGGGATTGGATCCGCGCCACAGATGTTTATAATAGCCGGTGTTCTGAGCTCCCACTCCCACGAGCCGAGAGCACTTCTCAAACATTGCGGAGGTTTAATAAGTTAGTTCCTCTCCACCGCTGTGCAGGAGTTGTAGAAACAATTGCAGCAAGGAGCGATCAAATCACCTGGCTAACGATCAGGGTCGAAATCATTGTACTATCATCATTAGCTTCCCATTGATCAGAAATTGTTGAGTTTTGAAGTTTGTTCGTTATCGCAATTACCGGTTCAGAAAATTCAAGTTTTTCCACTAGAATCCCATAATAGACGTAATAGTTTTATCGTCAACAAAAAACACATGGGGATTTGAGAACAATAAATATTTGAATATATTGAGCATAAAATTAAAATAGCAGCGTAGGGGATGTATGCTAGTGATTTTTGAGTCCAATATTGGCTGAGCTGTATAGGATTCAATTAAAAATGACCGATTTGTTTACTTTTCTCACACATTATATTCCGATAAATATTATTTTATTAGTACATTGTTTGTGGTATGGAGAAAAAAAGTTCAACTAACTCGAGCCTGGTTCATTCTAAGGGACATGAGAAAATGAGACATTCTTAAATGTGACATTCTCAAGTTTCGGAGATCTATTATACTCATGTTAGGAACCAACAACAAACACAAATCGCGTTTTTAATTATCTTGACTATCAACAGGCATTGATACTGGCTAATCGTGAAAACAAATGAGTTACTTCGAACGTTCGGTTTGGTGATCTACGGACTATTTGCCGGCTACCCTAAGGATTTTCTTAATTCGTTGACAGGGTTATCACTGCTACTCACGACGTCATAATTCACCTGCACCAATGAAACCTCCGAGTTCCTTTAAACTCCTGACGGATAAAACGGGAATTTTTCGGTGAATGGACGACGTCAATACCCAACCTTGCAACAAAATATTGCTTCCTAGTCTACTTATTGGTAGCGAAAGCATTGTTTTAATTTTCGTGAAATGAAAAAGCTTTTTTCCTCCAAAACGTAAATTCCCACTTAAATTTTGCGTTTTAGAACAATCTGAACAACTTTCGTTTCGCGTCTTGTAACAAGCTTATTTGCTGTTGTTTTCATAAATCTTTCAGAAATCGTGCGGATTAGGCTGTGTTAGGATTAGGTCCCCAATGAATTGCATTGATATTATTTATTTCATGCTTCATCATTACATGAGCCTGCGCTTGCGCGAACGTAAAATCAACCAATTTCTTAGGTTCTAATTTTACAGGGTTGTTAGGAAAGGAACATGTAGTCATTTCGCATGGCTACTGTGCATTCGTCGACGTTAATTCCTTTCAAAAAGTACGATGAACGTTTCATTACATCAAAGCAAACCTAAAGTAAGTACTCAACTTATAACAGCGGTGTACAATATCACTTTTAGTATGTGCATCTTGTGTTAAACCATTGGGCATTTTACCTGCAAGTTATATTGCTGTCTAGGGAAGTTCTCATGTAAATCCATCTTATTGATATGTTATACCGCACCGTGCATTGAAGAAGTACAATAAAACTGTATTAGAAGATAGTCCGATATTTATTAACTATAAAAGCACTTACAGGGCTAACGGAAAATTCAAGGAGATAAATGTATGCAGATTTCATACTTCTGATATAGTTATCTAATGTTGAATTATTCAGTTTTCCATCATTACCTATGATTAGCCACAGCCTTGTTTTTTCGAATCCATCAGTGCCGTGCTCATCTAAAAATTGTTTCTATGAATGCCCCTTAGCGACCGATCTAGATCATTAGTTTGGAAGCTAATTTACTGAAACTGTTTAAAGAACACAATTTGGACGGTTAAAACCCATGCAATCATAAATAATCAATAAAGAACAACGATTTTGTTGGAACGAAGAATGTTCTGTTGGTGAAAATTGAATGCAATGAAGCGTGTTATGGAGAAGTTTCGGTGTCGGCAGAAACTACCTCCAATAGAAATGATTGAGTCAGCTTTTTTAGGTGATTCATACTGAGGCAATTAGATTGAACGGTTTCCAAGGCAAACTCGTTCATCTAAGTTCATATCTGCGGCCTTTATTAAACCGTTACGGATCATTCTGGATATTATGTCGACGTGCTTGGTTACTTGAGAGTTTCGTGACCGACCTCTTCAAGATCTGTCTTTCTCACCTTGGGTCGAGCCACGAACGTATCTCTCCAAGTTACAATCTTTCAGCGTTTCTGGTATTGTTAGCATATATGGCTTTTGAGGCTGTCCCCCCTAGGTAATCTAGCGCTCGAAGATCGATGTCGGTTCGTACGCAAGAACTGAGAGCAAAAGGGCCACGCCGGTCTCATGCGTGCCGCGGGTTTCTATGATTTGTGGGAGACCTCCAGGAAAACCGGGGATATTTGTATTATATCATCATCACCGGGTTGGCGAAGGTTGCCAGTAACCCGCCGTGTCTTGGAGACGGTTACGTAAAGCTACGAGCGCTCATTTAGAATGTTTGTCACGGTATTTATTCATCTCTATAATCTGAAATCATCTAACGTCGATCACAGCACGATATTTAGAATGCACAAAATTTGGGATAGAAGCAATGATCTTCCAATTGACGACGTGACTCTAAATATAGCGAAATGCCATATTTGAACATCAAAACCAAATTGACAGTTCTTAATGGATCTAGACATTAATTTCTACCACTCAGAACAGTTCATCTCGATCAAAATCCAGCTCTGATTTGAGTAGGACTGCTAAAAAAAGCTTATAAGAAAGAATTTTATACGATGACTTGAAAAGCCACAATTTAGACCCTAATTTCATCCATCCTAAACATTTCCAGAGAAAATGAGGACCTTGCAACGTCTCCAACAGTTTTGAAATAAACAATTTTTATAAGCTGTACTCGAAGGAATTTGTTCTGTTGCATTGAGGAGCGATTCCTAGATTTTAACGGTTTGATACGTGTAGGCGTGATTGAGATAATAGCTTTGTTTTTCCACAATAAATCGAAAACCTCAAAAGACGGTTTCGTTGGTATGCAACTTTGATCAGTGTAAGTTGATCAAACTTTCAAAAAATTTCCATAAAAAACCGATGAAAATTGTAAAAAACGGCTACAACTTCTTACATTCAAATTTTGGTCGGAACAATGTGATCAGTTATGAATCTATCATTAAAAAATCCATCCAATAAAGTGTGACAAAAGATTGGTGAAAATGGAAAAAAAAAACTAAAAATCCTTTGCTACTACAAAATTGATAATTATAAATCTCATCAAATCAATTAAATTGTTTAAAAATTGGTCGAATTTCAAAGCATTTTGATAAGGTTTAAAAAATTTGCTCATATGACCATGCTGCATGACTGAAACTTTACTTACAAGTTACCCGAAAAAAGTCAATTTCGTGAACTACTGCATTTAAACAGATTCTTTGCACCCTCGTTTTTTACGCCCACCAAACTATCTATGCATGATCGTGGGTAATCCAAAAAATATCGTTCCAATGCAAATAATGCAGTTTTTCATAGGATTCAAGTAATTCCAGCTGAAAATCCAACCAAATTCAAACTATTTACATCTCCAGTTGAGTGAGTCAACTAATAGATGATGAAGAACCACTTTGATTCATGGTGAATTCACGACTAGCAGTTGACCATTAATAAAAAATGATTCATTGCAATCAGTATGTTTAGTGCGCACTAAAAGTGTTTCATTTGAAGACAATGAATGTAAATCATGCCGATTGGCCGACGATTAAATTTAACAAATGTGTTATTTTTCGACGAAACCTCGTTGGAAATGAGACATGGAATTCACATGAATAGTTATATGATACTGGCATAAGTCAAAAAGGAATCCCGAGACCGTGTCGAGATTTTTACGGCTTGGAGAGATTTCTTCTTCCGTTAGGAAAAAAAAAGGTGTCGAGCAGCTTGTGTGTCCATTTGATTCAGAACTTCCTGATTGGTTGATATAGGACCCCCAATACATCATTAGCCTCCGTCCATTTGTGAGCGGAGTAAATCTTCGTTCACGATCCCTCTTTGAGGTTCACCATTTGATGGGCCATTTGAGAAACATTAACGACACCGTTAGCCCTCTAAAGGTCCTTTAAAAAGTGATGTAAGATGGTAAACATTGTCGCTCGTTATGAATGTTTCCCTTCCACCCAGATCAGAGACCGATAATTTTTTAATGTTAATTTTCACGTTATTTTATTGAAACAAAATGTATCCCAGTAAAATAACTTAGTATGTAATTTGACAGGACTTTAGTAACTCTAGCTGCGTTAAACACCGTAGATAATTCAGGTAGATATTCGTATGGAGAATCAACAAATAGAAACGCTAAACAACGAAAACACATCTGAGTACTTCGTACAAAGGAAACTGTTATATTCTACCGATTCATGCAGAACATACTGTTATCTTCATTTAACACACAATATCATTCTCGATTGTGCATAAAAACATCTTTAAGATTTCAGCGGGCAATTTATTAAATCCGAAATTAAACTTCTATGGTCTTGCGGTAGTTGAAACTTTTTTGTTGTATTTCATTGGTGAAGATATTCTTCTTGCAATCCAAAACCATATAGCTTGGGTGAAACCTCTCATGTGGCGGAAAATTGAACAGGTTGACTCTCTCTCTCCCAGCCTTCTACATGCGGAGACTGCACCTTCCATTTTTCTATCTAGGTGTGAACCACTTCCTTGACAAATTCTTTTTGAGTTTATGTGTAACTCATTACACAAGTTTGATTTGATCGAAATTGGACTATTCTGCTGTGAGTACTCGATACATTTTCCGTTCCCGAATGCCTTGAGTGAACTAGGAAACAATTTATATGGACAATTTGGTTTGTGGACAATGAAACTGATAGGGGACCATCCACAGCCCTAATAGCATATTCCCTGATAGGATGGAATGAGTGAATATGAAATTAAACTGTAGTAGCAACTACGATTTTTAGATGGATTTTCGGACGCATAAGAAAACGGATTGTTATTATTTATTAGAATAACCCTTCCACGCAAATCAATGAATTATGTATATTGTACGTAGTCTGTGGTGCGTTATCCTCCATAAATAGTAATTGCGATCAGGATGCCATAAAAAAGGACACGTTTGTATTTCAGCACAATAATGAAGAACAAAATTGGCCAAAAGGGCCCTTCAGCTGATCATTGTGTATCCGTACCTCTTATTCACAATTACATGAAATAAGTCTTGGGGAAATCGACGAAAATAAAATTTTATTATAATTACCTACATCAGCGGATGCGATACTCACATGGTGGTAAGCAATTTTTACCATGTATTTGTATTTGCACTAAGATTAATTGAAGGGATAATTATCGATAACGCAGATAAAAGCAAATATTATTCAAAAGTTTTCGATATTCAGATTTATGAATATTTCAGCATTTTTCTTTCATTCTTCAGGATAGACAGAGAGCAATGTCGACAATTCAGTTCAAACTACACCCGTGTTGTAATTGTAGACCCATGTTTCATTAATTTGGATTCAGCAGTTTCGAAAAATCTCCGGACGGCGGACAACGGATGTTTTTAAATTTGATTTTCGGATTTTACCCATCTTGAAACGTAAAAATAATAAATCTCCCAACAGTGAAATTAATGATTTCAGAAACAAATTTTTGTCCAGGTCCTAGAAGTAGCGAATTTGGTATTTTATGAAATTTTTGATAGATCATAAACTTGTTTCATCCAGGTGACTAAACATGATGAAAATTTTCTCGCGAAGAATGAATTTATCGCTCGTTTACAATAAGCGCGATAAGACACCGGATTTTGAGACAGCGGGCACGCGAAGAAGTGCGGAGAAGTTACGAGGACGCCGTGGGGATAAATAACCGGGGGAGAGCGTGTGGGCAAAAGGGGTCCAGGGAGGCCTAGTCTGTCCGGCCATTAACCACGGAATTACACTTGTTGAATGAAAACTAACCGGGCGTATTGTGACCGAGGTTTATGAGCCACCGGCTCGCGGCTTGCAGCGTTTGTTATGTTTTGGACTTTATGACCTGGGGCTAGTGGCCTTCAAAAGCGTTTAGGAGAGCTCCCACCAAGAGTGGACGTAATAGCGAGGAAACGAGAGGATGAAACGCGAACGGTATTTGCGGAAACGAAATTCAATTCGTTTCAACAAGCTTATTTATGTTTGAAGCATAACTCAGGCACCTTCACTTTTTGGGTCACATTACAACTGGGGAATTCCAGGAGGAAATCCAGGGGCCTGGAAAAGACAGCAGAATTAGGGGCGTGTTCACAAATAGAATGCATTCCAACTGGCGATCACAATCATAAAGCTACGATTAGATTATACTCGTTATCTGTCGTTCTTCATTTTTTTCTGAGTGTTTGCGAAGTGCTCAAGCGTGGACGATGCTACCGATGGGAAGTTTCTATCAAAACGAGGAGATCCAGTTATTATGGTAAACGAACATGCATAAATACGAGGCATCCCCATGAATGCGACAGGACTATCCTTCCATCTCGATGTTAAAAAGTTAGCGATCTAACCTTTACTAAATATGTTATCTTGGAATTCAGGTACCGATTACTTCACCAGTTACTTTGCCTTTTTGAAGTTCCATTTTCCCCAGTTCGGTTCACGAAATTTCCTCAGTTAGATTTTGTTTTGTTTTCGTTTTTGGCCCGGTTAAAACCCGACCATTTTTTCATTTGGTAACAAGCAGAATCCAAGAACTGACGACATCCTGAATGGCAGACTAATGTCATGAAGGCCATTGAATGATTGATATGTGGCGTTTACATTATTTTAACGTAAAGACGATGATAAAGTGGACGGACTGTGATTGTTGGGCACGGTTCCTAAGACATGGCTTTTAAAAAATATTATTCCTTCAATAATCCGTGATTGCTCATGCCATTGCGAGGTTTGGGGAATAACTTTCAGAAAGAGCGAATATTTTATATGGATGAACTTCTACGGATTTAAACCTATCCTAGTGGATGTTGCGTATGAAGGTATAAGGAAATAACACCCCATTGGCCTAGATCACAAACAACCTTAGAAAAAACACGTTTTCGACCCTTTTTTTGTCCAATAATCTGTACGTGTGAGACGATCGTGCTGGCTAGAAGTTATGACCATCTAGACCCGGAATGAAACGTTTAAAACACAAAGGATTTCTGTCATCAATTCTAAGGGCTTTTTCGACTCGTGTGGCGGAAGGACATTGTAGATTTGGAATCCACGTAACTGGGAACGTAAAATGATAAGTTGGTGGAGGGTGAATGCAAATCTGCTACAAGATGACAAAGGCTTATTATTGGAAATAAAAAACATACAAAAAAATACTAAAAAGTATGTAGATAAACATGAATTCTGTCCGGGTCATTGGAGAAAGAAATAAAATTGCTGAACTCATTTATCGATCAGCGCAGACATCCTTCCTTACTTCCAGAAGAAAGAAGTCACGTCCAATGGAACCAAAACCAAATTTATACTGTATATTTTCAGAAAGATTGTCTCAGTACGAGAAGAACAAACAGTCGAGAGCCTGTTATGCGTTTGCCGCAATCTTCCTCAATGTGCTAAACCAAATAAAAAGCTTTTATGGGGGATTCGCAAAATTAGTTGATGCTTAGCAGACCAACCAGTCATGAAGGTAATTTTAAAGGGTAGTCAATGCAGTTGCAGTTTCGACTCATTTTAATTTCAATCGGATAATGGTTTGAATTTACAAGACCCATTCAATCCTCAAAGCGATGTTAACATATAGAAATCGCATGAACTGAAATGAACCATAGCTCATCCGATCAAATCGCAATCCTATATGTTTCCCGTCGCCTGTCTGTTCTCATTTCACTGTTCCCTTTTTAACCATAGGTAGGTAAAATAATCCAAGAAATATTCAGCTTCAATACTTCCGTTCCGTAGTTCCGTTCCGAGGAAAATACATAAGAAAAATCACATAAACAAAGATACCGAAATGATAGAAACTGCTTCAACCACAAATTTTGAGTAATCTTCATCAATAGGTATGGTTTAGTTATCAAAAGGAGTCGTATACAAATAACGGCATCAACAGCATTTCTAGCCTGAGTTTAATAACTATTTATTGACCAAGTATTTTATTTTAAATGATTTTGTAAAATCACGAATAGGTGCTGATGCAAAAATAATTTGAATAAACATTTTTCAACAGGTTTTCAATGGAAAACTAGGAATAGTTTTTACTCTGTGTCGTTATGGGAATTGAAGAGAGAGGTGTTATTTTCATGGTTTTTTTCCTGTTTTTTAAATTAGTTACTCCAATATCGATAAAGCAACTGATTCAGCATGAAACATAATTTTTACAATGACTGTATCACCATGACAGCTGAATATTCCAAAACTATCTTTTCTCTCCTTTTTCCACATATTTTATAAGTTTTGCGTGAAAACATACACTCAAAAACTTTATGTTAGGGGTCATTCAATTATGAATTTTCATCAGGATTTCTGACCCTGCGGCAAAAAAAAATGGTGTTTAGATATTAGATAACTTATTCTAATAAATATGGGGAGATGAGTATATTAAATTATTATTTGTGGGTACATATCAAATCCTCCACTAATGAACACTACATGGAAACATGTTTTTTTCCGAGTCGTACGACGTACATTCTGACATCCTATATATTTATACAGCGAAAACGCCAGACCTAGCCGCCCCGTTGATTTACTGTCCCTTTATAACCTTCATATCGCGTATGAATGCCAAGATGGAGTCGGGCCAAAAAATCGGTTGACCACCCTGCCTCCGGGGTGCTTGTAGGCTCCAAATAAGCTCTGTGGGAGAATAATAGTTGTTGGGCTGCTATGCTAGTTTGGAAACGAATTAATTGACAAAATGACAAAAGGGCCCGAGACCTCCTGGGACAAACAAATAGAAAAAACATCGCGGCGAGAAGTTCAGTCTAAAGGAAGATAAAGTCAAATACGATATGGCAGATAGGTATAGAACGCCTACGTTGTTGTACAAACGCATCCCTGCATGAGCTAACTTGGAAAATTAGGGAGTTTTTCAACACGTTTGTGTACAGTTATTACGGTTGTAGGAGAAGTTTATTAAAATTAAAAGTTAAGAATGTTTTTCACACATTTCTTAGGAGTTCAATAACCCAATCAGCCTATGGAAAAACCGATGTGAGGCGACATTTGTTTGAGAAGAATGAAATACAGCGAAAGAGGCGAGCTTCCAAGTGATACCCACACACCAGTTGAGTGTGGCGGATAGCTTCCACTTACAGGTAACACGAATGTTAAGACCACTGACAAGTTTTAAATATTCGAATAAACATGTACAATACAAGCTTGCTACAATAGTTCATGAGATATCAACGCCACGGAACATGTTTTCGGAGAGATAACTCCTTTAAAGGTGAGTGGACATTTATTGGTTGTGGATAGAATAATTATACAATCGATTCGAAACTTACAAGAGATGATTCAACGGGCTTTCTCTAACTACTCCGAACACTTGATCAAGTCCGGACAACGAGAAACAGAAAATAATGGCGGGAGGATTTTACTTTTGCTTATGTGGAAAGTGAAGTATTGATTATTGAGCGATTAAATTTATGAGAGATCATCTACAGTCTACCTTGCAGTTTCATCAAGGTCGAGTGGAAGCTACAGGGATGAAATTTGATGCAAGGATACACTGAAAGACAAACATACAGACTGGCAAACGAATGGAAATTGTTCAAAATGGTTTATCTCGATCTGTTCGAGTTTGTTCCAAAATTGAAGGCCACTCAATCAAAAAGTCATTAAATCAAATAAAATTTGAATAACATGTCCTTTGATTATTTCACATCACGTGACTCTACCTTATACGTTTTCTCAAATTTTCAAGTTAGGATTTTAAAATTCATATCATCATTCCCATTTAACTGAATGTTAATTTTAGTTCCATCACACAAATAAACAATGTGATTGTTGCATTGTTCTTTCCAGGAAAGCAAGAGAAAAGATCTGCTATGAAGAATACTCTGTACATCTACCACCAGGAAAAGTTTCGTTGCCACATTCGAGATTCTTGATACAGGTAACCATATGAATTTATATTTATTATTGTATTGTTTCACATCATTCAAAAAAATTATCTGAATCATTATTTAAACATAATTTTAACAGTGGCACCAACATAAGATCGTCGAAATTAATCAATTCCAAGATTTGATGTTCTGCATTAGGTTAGTGCTACAATGAAACAAGCTCGTGCTACAAGGGGCTAAAAACTGATATAAAGCTCAACAAACAAGAGAAACTAACTATACTAGCATCATGAAAAAAATAAAATAGGTATAGAGTTTGTATTAAATGTATTTTATAAAGTTTATTGAAGGTTCAAATATACAGTAGAGTTTCAAATGTTTAACGTTGCCTTTTCAACGTTGAAAAGGTCGTGTTATGAAAAACTCGTGTTGAAACTTTGAGCTAATGTTTAGATTTCTCTGTCATATTTAGGGCTTAAGTCATATTTCGAGTTCGTTAAACTAATACCAGTAATACAAATAACACCGATATTGAACAAAAAATGATATTACGGTGGAAGTATTCACATAATAGAACATTGTTTAAAGTAGCTGAATATTGTTCAGTAATTCGTCAAATACTACATTTCTTCCTAATTCTCAAACTTGTGAGGGCCGTAAGTACCCACAGTGCTTCTTACACCGGAGTATATGGACTTAAACTTACTAAACTAGACTAGACTCTTCTTGCTTGTCGATTCAGCACCAACCAAATCACACTTTATAGTTATAATAGCCAAATTGCTGTGTTCGAGGGAAATGTGTACACAAGACTGACTTGAAATAAAATTTTGGTGAAAGTAAAATTAAAAACCTTCTAACAGTTTCGGAATTCTGACACATATATCACAATAATTCAGCCTATTTTCCTGTTCTTCTTGCAATATGCAATTAGATCTTACAATGATTCAACAGATAGCATAAATAAACTTCTACAGAGAGATAAATAACCCATTCACCTGCAACCGGTAACCATTAGCCATGTAGAATTTAATGAAATCAAACGAAACGTCGGACTAGCTGTCGTTCAGTGACAGTGGCTAACCATTTGTTCGGATTTCAAATTAAACGACATTCCATCCATTTAATCACTTTTATCTTTTATTTATTTTAATTCTAACCCCCGAATGATGGGTAATTATCACAAGAAGTCAAAACCGATCCTTCTGAGTTGACGAAGGAGCGTTACTAATCATTCAATGTAGATTGAATCAAGTGGTTGAAATAAAGATGGGTGATTGATGAAGATTTTTAGGAAGGTACATGATAAAAATGCATACTTTAGTATGCATTATGAGTTGGTATTTAGACACATTCTGAATAATACTGGCCTGCGTTGGATGAGTGTTGATCACTATACCTACCTAACCAGTAAACTAACGATCATTGAGGAATGGCACGTTTGGTCAAACTATGTACAAATCATTTTTATAAAGATATGCAACAAATTAAGGACATTTCTTAAGATTTGAAAGAAACTAAAACCGCATGATGTCCGTTAGCAATGCGGGATAAAGGGCGGGCTATGATGGCGGGCGGCAGCGGCCATTCGACGGGCCCTCCGTCGGCAATGGCACCGGGCCGTGAGCCTCCTCTCGCCGGCTCGACTCTCCCGTAACCTGCCTTCTCCTCTAGCGATTTTTACCGAACTCATCGTCAACTTGATGTTAACAGTTACTTGATATTTTCAATACAATATCGTTTAATTACAGGGGCTGTGCATTGTATATGCAAGGCAAATCTGACGTTTAAAATTACACTTCCGAGTATGACATGATGATGCCGGTTACAGGACAGGAACAAACGAATGGAAAACGTCTTCAACAATTAGGCACTTGGTTGTACAAGTATTCATCAATTATACACCATAGTTCTGTACCATGTTCTATTAGAAATATTAAAAATATATAAACAAAGGTTTCTGAAATTGAAGAACATTTTTAACATTACATTTTGTACATATATTATAGATACATGCTATGTAGGTATCTACATAGTATATTTATTATATAAAAATATTTGTAGTTCGTTATTCCATCATCATGTAGTTCGTCCCAAAATGAAATATGTATTACAGAGAATACTTGCATTACTAGACTACAACATTTTCCACCCGTTTGAAACTATTATGAAAATTTTGTCTAAGTCCGACTCGGAGCCTGAAATTCTCTGAGCACCACATTACTTGTCAGAACAAACAACCGATAAAACAAATTCCTAATTAAAAGTTATCGAAATCCGTTTGCATTATCGTTTACCTATTTTATATTAATATTACTCATACCTGTTAAAAATAAAACATCTATTTCCTGAAGAGGAAGATTTCTTGAAATGCATACTTCAGATGCAAATGAGATACGATTGTTAATATAATTAATGTTTGTTAAATTAAGTATTGTTAATAATAATTAAAGACATAAACAAACGTCAAATGTCAAAAATGGATAAGTAATAATGATATAACTGATGATTCAATGAATTTCAATAAATGTTAGATAATTAGATACAGTTTTCAATGAAATATAAAGATTCTAACAAATTACCCGCTAATAATTATGAGTCTGGGATCCTAGGGCATTGGCTTAACAAACTACGAGTAAAAGAAATTTTAGAGATTCAGATTCAGAAGGAATGAAAAATTAAAAACACATAGTTTTGTTTTACAGTTCGTTGAAGAAACTATATTTCCACCAAAATTGAAAGAGTTACCACGATTATTTTTTTACTAAGGATGATATTATTGTTCTGTTATTGAGATTTAACCGTCGTAATTTAGTAACTACGTAACTCATTTAATCACGTTTCCTCCATAAACTCTGAGCTTTTTTGTCAATAGTTTCCATGACCTAATCGCGAATGATTTAGATCGTTTCAGATTTAACGAAAAAAATGGTGACACTTTTTATGTTCTGAATGTATAGATCATGTATAGATCAATGTTTCAAGTAATCTAGGAAGATTACACATCTGATTTCTGTAGTTGATAGAAATATTATAATACAGAAATAGTATAACTATTGAGCGTAAAACTGTTAAAATCGGTTAAATAGGGAGTGAGAACATGATTCTTAAAAGATGTAATTGAAAAAACGATAAAGGTACCAGTTAGTGTTTAATGAACATTGAAGGTTCAATTCATTTGAAATTTATCAAAATATGATTCATGTTAACAAAAATCAAAATTCAAAATCGAAGCTGCAGTACCTAATGAATTTTGAAATTCAGCTAGGAATTCATAACTGTAGATATTTGAAGTTTATAGTTCATTCTCATTCAGGATTCCGGAAAACACAATGGTTTGGAACTCTATTTCCGCAAGTTAATTGAAACAAATTGAACAATGAAATAGAAACACTGGGCAGAGAGGAAAGAGAAATATCGAATGCGGAGAGAGATGGGAGAAACCGGGAGAGGGGGGAGTTGAAAAAAAGTCTTTACAAAAAGCGATAAGGATTTGGGCATGCGCTGGGTGCTAAGAATCAATGAGCTGGCGGGTCACATAACTCTCGCCCGGTCCATTGTCTACCGATCCTCATAGCTCTCCAAGATGATCGCTATCGCTGACTTCGTGATACATCCTCACTTATTATTTTTCTTGACCTATTCCAGCTTTACACGGTTGCTGCGGGGGTATAATGCGCACGTTCCTCCGTCCCCGGTAAAGACGTCTGGGTGTTCAAATAATAATAGGACAATATCCATCATGACCCGCTAACCTTTAAAAGGAGGTGGGTCACCTAAAAATGAGTTTACCTAACACGTTTTTGATAGCGGTTAACTCGGTATCGGGGTTCAACATCTTTAATTGAATCCTAGCAATTATATCGATAACAACACAGTAGATTTTTGGTTACAAAACCGGGTTTACTGGCTCTTCGAAGAGTACCTATCAAGAAAGTACTAAATACGTTAAAAACGAAAAAGATACCTCATAAAATACTGTTTTTATGACAGTGAAAATAGATAAAATTCTGTATTAGGTAGCCCTTCTACGCAGAGCTCCACTAGACGTATACTCAAATGTACTCAGAAAAGAAATCCACGGATGGAATAACGGCAATTTATCGAGATGAAATAGAAACAATGTCAAAAAAATGCTTCCGCTTTTCATCTTCGGACTGTCACTATACTTCACTGAAGCTTGGGAGACAGCATTATGGTTAGTGTATTCGTATAGAAAACACTACATTACCGGGCTGCCGCCTTCCATTTTTTTAATAGAATCCATTCACGTTAAATACAGCTCTGCGATTGGTGAGCGAACGAAAAATAGGATAGCAACCGAAGTGTTCTTGTTTCGCTTATGGGAACTAATTTATATCAGAATCAAATTAAAAAAGAATACACTGTTTCATCTACAGTTTTCTAACCTTAAATATTAATATTTAAGATTAATATTGAATATTAATTAAGATTAATCCTTATTGATTATTGATCAAGTCATAACGATGTAGGATTTTTTGGACGAAATTTTTCAAACTTTGGTCCAGCAGTTTCGGAAGAAAGCTTTTTTTTAGATTTTATTCGATATTTTAAATATAAACTAACAAATTTTGAAGAGTGTTCAAATTTGTTTGTCTTGGCCGATCAGAAAGGTTCATTACCGACAATCAGTAACCAGTATTGCATAAATTAATTGTTAGACTACCGTACATGCATTAAAGTACTGCAATAATCCTCCCCCAATATGTCGAGCACTGTTTGCAACATTTACTTTCACTCAGCTATGGATAAAGATTGTCTATGATGCTGGTTTATTATTACATTGCAAGATGCTAGTGATGATCAAATGGCACGGTACACGTTTTCATCGTCTAGGTCATTTTTCAACAATATGTGTCGTCACGCAACAACCCTAACACTGAAATTTGCCCTATGATGTACTAGAATTTACCAGATGAATGAAGGAAACAGACGAGTGTTGTAGAACGAGAACCTATGCATTACGTACCCTATGAGTCGAAAAAGCAAATTGTAAATTCTAATCATGTGCAACGGGAAATTATTGTAATTCACAATGATGTCACCCATCGTACTACAGCTTCTAGAAATACGGTTTTCAACGTGAAGTGCAGCTGCAATGATAGTATAATGACACGTTTATATTATTAAACGTATGAGTCTCATGACAAATGTTGCTTGGAGGAAGACATTCTTAGAAGGCCGTTTTGAAAAATCTATGGTTTCTCAATTGAGAAATTCGTACTTATTAGCTGCGTTCTAAAACCTATATACGGCAAATAGGGATTGCAGTTGCTAATGAACTGAATAGTTTACAAAATTGCATTGAGATTCGTAGTGAAACTAAACGGTTGATTAAAAGACCTTTTCAATATGCGTCTCTTCATCATGATCATAGTAGTAGAACGAGAAAAAATTTAACCCTTCCCTCCTACCGAAATTTGATGGTTTAAATTTAAGTACAGATAGAACTTAAATGTATTCTACAAAAATCAAAATTAGACCATTTTCCCAACTAGAACCCCAAAACACCTAGAATCTCAAAAATCATTGTCGTTCAAACTCAGTACCGCTACCGATCAACTCCAAGAAGTAAAATGTAAGGGTGGACATGTAGAAAAATCGATACTAATCTGAAAACTTTAAAATAAATGGATAAATAAATGTAATTGTTTTTGAATTTTGATGACGATTGTGATTACGAGATAGGATTGCTGTATATTCTTCGTTTGCATATCTTCGGACAAGAGTTGTGAACCCAGAAGCCGTTTCCCGGCGAATACGATAGAAAAGCAGGTGTTTAAGAGAGAACAACGCAACTGCCGGGGAAGAAAGAGTTAGTAATATCTTGACATCTCATCATTAATATTTCCAAACAACAACTCCCTCCAAACGGGATTACCCGCTATTGAATATGATATGGCAGTTCAAAACATTTTAGTGCAAGTGCAAGATAATGTATGATGATCTAAAATGATCTACGATGATCTAAATACTCTCCTTTGTGATTATTGATCGTTCTTTAGAGATTGAAATCTCAACGTTGATTGGAATTGTTCTTTTCCAATTCAATTTTAAGGGTCCCTTTTAGGAACGCACAATACATTGAAAGACCCCCAAAGAGGATCAATCGAACTGTGTAGCCCGGCACAGAAAATCGAACTGACTCCACTAAATAGTGCGTGATATGTAGACTCCGCTATCTACGGAGTAAGTCCTGCTTCGAGATCCCAAGATTAAGCAATAAATAACCTCAGAGAGAACCGGTTCGGCCTCTCTTAAAAGAGTTGAAGGCACTACGGATATATACGGGCACTCCGAGGCACTGGCTGCCTAAAGAAAAAAAAAAGAAGTTATTAGGTCAACCCCGTGAACATGACTTTTCAAATTACGAATGGATGAGTTTTTATAATGGTGGGGCGATTTGATTTATGAATGGTAATATGAGCCTCAATTTGATTCGGATTGAAGAGTGTGTATGATGGATAAACAAACAGTTGCACGGAACTTATTCGAAGGAATGAGAAAGTTGCGATTCGTTAAGATAGGATTGGAGTACTTTCTTCCTTGGCCCGAGATCACTGCTAGGAATGAACGATAATTAATAAGACTGGGATGCAGCATCGGATGGCTACAAATTCGGGGTGAATGTTTTATAATTGTCTTCTTTTAAAACAGTAATTACCTACGACAGAGCTACGTGATGAAAACTCATCTTCTTGCGGTGGTGAAAGGAAGTGCAAATATTGCTGGTTCAGTGCAAGACTGGGTTTTCCAAAAAAAGAGATTTGAGTTCGTTTTCAAGGATCATCTAAGATTCCCTTAAGATTCACTGTGGTAGACCGCATCAAGTAATTGTGACTGGAACACTAGATTGTGTATCTAAGGGTTTTGGGGAAGAGAACAGTGCAAGACGGGTCTTGTCAGTTGACCAATATCCGCCACCGGGGAAATTGCTGGATTTTGGGGCAAAAGTAACTTTTTATGTGCGAGTTAGTAATATTTTTTATCTGTTCTTTCGTGCCAACAGTTCTATCAATCGACATAATTCAATTCAACACAAATTATGTTGTAACAAATCAGACTACTTAGCAATAGTAGTTAGTTTGTATGTACTCTCATAAAAGAAAGCCCCTACCTATGTAACGGTAAAATAGGTACACGATTCTCCTTAGTCAATGAAATACCTATTTCAAAAGAGTTTTTTCATGGTTTGCAGAAATTTTGGCTTGGGACATGATACAAATATCGGAAATATTTAAGTGCAAAAGAATGACAGACATTTTTTTCAAATACACTAACCATAGATAATATTCCAGTTGATACAAGGGGAGATAGGCTCAGAGGAACAATAGGTGAGTTCTATGAGATGATCATGGTAAAATTTGAACATTAATAGTTGACCTTGTTGCCGGATATCCAAGGAAGGGGAATGCAAAAACTTCGAACGGTTCTCCCGAAGAGTCGTATTTTTTTTAGAGCCCTGTCTTGCACTTGACAGCGATAGGTTCCTAAATCATCATACATTTCCATTCTTCTCTTCATTACCATCCAATCTGACTGAAATCAGCCGAACTGCTGGGCAAAGTTGCCACAATTTTGATGGTGGAAGGATCGTAGTGTCCTAACAAATTACAATTTTTCGTTCGTAAGTCTAAGAACCGTTCTTACCTAATGTTTCCGAGTAAGACCGATTCCATTCCATCCTAATTCCGATAGTTAGTTGGGAAACATCTGCAATCAATACAAATATTCTGAATTTCGGCTAAGAGTAACACCAGTGGGCAAGGAATCACGCCCTGAAGAAAGGGTGGGATGAAAACATTTTAGACTCGTATAAAACCAAGAAGTAGCGCATGGTACACCACAAATCTAAAGAAGAAGAGAGTAGAATATACTTTCATTTCAAATTAAGAATCATTACCAGCCATGGATGAGTTGTGATTCATTACTCTTGGTAGATTCTGGGATAGGATAACCAAAATAACCACATCTTGTAGGATGAGAGTTAATTCATAAATTCCAACTATATTAAATACTGAAATGTACTAGTTAGCAGATAGCTAATCACAGTTGCTATCGTTTCGGGAGGTGGTATGAATACCAGAGCACCAAACAATAGAGTTCCATTGCTGCCCAATATGTCGGAAAGGTGGAGAATTCAGCATTTGGCGGCATGTTTTCATGGTTATTGCCCTGTGCCCAGGGGAACGGTAAGTCCAGGGAAACCCCTCGAAAAATTTATCCTACATGACTCAGTCATTCGTCGTAAAAATCACCGAAGCCGCAACTTCGCCTCGGCAATAACTCAGTTCTATTGAACCGGTTGAAGTTTGGTTTTTGGAGAGAATTAAAAACTGCAGGGCAGGTGACAATGTCTGAGATGCAATCTATGCGATGCTGGTATAGTTGCTTTCCTGAAATCAGGAACCACTGGAATGGTTCATATTTTTTCGGACTTGGTACGATGTAAATGAATTATCAAAATCACACTTTGTGATTGATGGTCAGTAGTCATGAATGTTGAACTAACCAATTCCGACTTGCTGAAAACGGGCATATCAACACCGGCAATTCAAGCTACCTATCTAGTTCTCATGAATATATTTTCTACGTGCCTGCGCACAGTTTCCGAAGTCTGGTCTGTTGTGGAATGACAACAAAAGCGGTGGGAAGCTGAAAAAAAATCGGCGGAAAAAGTTCCACATGGAAGTCTCATATGGGCAATTGCAAGTAGAGGGAAGATAAAAACTGCCTAATGAATGAGCGCGTCACTTCCAAGGATGTGCTCGATCTGATCAACACGCAGGTGGGTCTGAAAGCTCTGCCGTGAGCGTTTTGCGTAAAATACGCGAGTTACCCCGTAGTTCAAATATTTTCGAAGGTCAGAGCCGAATTAGGATTTTATCATGTAAACAATTGAATTTGAGAGGAATTCATGTCTTGATAACTGCAGTTGTTGAAAAATCACGGAGGCAGTTCTGCATGCAGATCCTACAAGCTTTTACAGCCTAGAGAGGCTATAAATACAAAATAAACTCATTGTGGCTTCTATTGAATTCATCAGTTGTATCACGATTGTACCAACCAACAATGCAAACAATTGCATTTCAAATTAATTCTAGTAATACTACAAAAAAATGGAGTCGTGCAAAATCAATGAGACGTATAAGATGATGGTTGACTCCATCAGTCCGGCGATCACCAGTTTCATTGCGCGCAAGTTCTCCATGTTCCTTCTATTGAATTCATGATATATTTAATTTCTAAATTTTCTTCCAATTTTTTGAAATGACATCCCTTCCGTCTCAGTTTAGCGTCAAAAGTCCTTCCCAAATACTTTGTGATACTATATAAGATTTAATCACCAAAATTAACAATAACTCATGGATCCTTTCGGAGCTGAAGCCGAGCGCAGATGAGAAATTTCCTCGCTGCGAAAACGCTATTTATCATTAGTCTTTGAGAATCCCCAAAGGACATTTTAATCAAGAGCGTCCCGTGTAATCTGAGCACATCGAAACCGGTTCTTCGACATTCTTCGAACGCCTGACTTTATGAGAATGTTCGGTACCCGCGGTCTTCAGCGATATAATGTATGGAGGAAGAATCATGTTGGGGCGCTAGAGGCCAAAGATGGATGAAGTCTTCATGCAGAACTGTCGGTTCACTGGCACGAAATTTATGGGTCTTACTTAGGAGATCTTAAGGAAATGTAAAGTTTCAAACTTGTCCTTGGAGGATTTTCTTAGTGAACGAGGGAGGCTTGTTACAGGAATATTTAAATATTGTAATAATTGTTGGATATTATTGTGAAGAGCGTTTAAAGTTGTCAAGAAGATGCATAACTTAGCTGAGGGTAAATTGAATGGTTTATGAAGCGAAACTTGTAAATGAACACTCACTGTAGACTTTAATGTGAAAAAAATTACACCTCTTGAGAATATATTTTGTTCCCAGAATAATTTTTAGTTTATTGAATCTTACCGATACGACATAAACAACCTTTCCATTTGATTTATAGATCATTTTGACCGGTAAATGATTAAGTTAGAACTCAAAATCTTATGAGTCTGCCTTGAATAATTAATTGAACAATAAACTATCTAAATATTCACACTTTTAGCAATGTTACCTATATTACATCGGTTTGTTGTTTCTACTTCTCTTTTGAGGTTCATTAACACTTAGTAGACACAATGATCCATAATATATGTGGTCTTGAATCGCAACAGACTTGAGGGGGGGGGGGGGGGGATCAATTCTGACGGATATTTCATTGATTTTTTACAGAATATTCTGAATTATAATCCTTAAAAATAGAAATATGATTGTAAGTTTATTATGTTTATGTGTTACACAATGCAATATTGTTAAGTACTACCTCAGATAACATGGAATGGCATAGAAACGGACTTGTATATTTCAGCTTAGTGAACCGCCTGGTCAGAAACGACAATGATTGTGTGTCAGTTGTACCTCAAGCAGTTGCACATTGTTTCAAACAGGCGATTAGATTAGCTGAAGAGCTAAAACCCCCCTGTAGGAACACCAATCCCTTGAGAAAACAAAGGTCAGTAGTCGATGGAATTACCTGTGCCGAAGGGGTCGTTTGGAGTTTCTTGGGGCGTAAATGTGGAGAAACATGAAAGTTTATTTTTGCAATATGTTCACCACAAATCGAATCATCGAAATGGTCAGGAGATACACACGTCATTGGATTGGTGTTCTTCAAACCCAAAGGAGAATACAAAATTAGACCAAAATAAGTCTTTAAACCCGGGACATAATCCTTTAGTTGAATATACAATGCATCATTTGAACGGTGCCCCCAAGAATTAAGTTCTTCAAATGACAAGCGGAAACTCAAATCGGCTGGAATGTTTCAAGTACGCCAGCGAAAACACCGATTTCTAAAAGGTTTGGTAATGCCATTCTGTTCACGGCGATCGTAAAAGACCTCGCAAGATCTGCATTAGCCTTGAAGTAAAAACCATTATTAGAGTAACATCCCTTCGGTAATAGAGACCTAAACGAGAGCTCGTTAATAAAAACAAAAAGGTAATTGGTGAGTGGAACTAACCACATGGATGGGTCAGCTGTCTAGTGCTTCATCATTTGTAAAGTGAAGTTACTTAATGTATAACGGACCTGCGTAGTGTTACTCAAGTATTGGTGAGATTATCGGCTCGAAATTAGATCAAATGAAATGATATAAATCCTGTAGCATGTATAACTATAGAGATAGTAGTAGGGAAATGTTGACCGTTTGCTGCCGTCAAATCCCATGGAATAGTAGGCGTTTTCTGCAATGTTAAGTTGGAAATTATGGTTTATGCAAGAACTACACTTGAGTTCCACCTGAAATTCCGATGTTGCCGATGCAAACACGATTATAAATTATAATTATTCAGTGAGTATTGATAAGAGGTGTAAGTAGATGGTCTAGCCTGACAGAACAGGAAAAGTTCTGCTTTTAACTGAAACTGGCTGACAATCGTACAACACAATGTTGTGAGCACAACATCCAGTCACAGGTACTGGTACGAATCACTGAAACCACTAGTTTCGACCAAGACTTTCCTCCTATACATATAGTAAACGATCTGCAGCAAAACAGATCAGCTTGGGTGCTATTTATTCCAGCAAAGATATCGGAGGTCAAGTATTAAGGTTCGGATTCCGAACAATCCAAATCAGCCTTGCAATGATCACCATGGAGAAATAGCGTCCCCGCGGTTGGGAGACTTAAATGAGCCATCGTTAGAAAAAAACATAATGATAAATCGTTTGTGAAATTACCTATGGGAAGGTTGTTGGCCAGTGCCTAATCTATTGCAACGTGAAGGTTGCAAAAAAAACTTGCGTACATATACGTCTGGATGATTATTAGTCCAAAATCAAATCAACAGGGGTGAAATAAATTTTCAAAAAGAGTTAGCAGTGAGCAGTTTGTTCAATTCAATTTGAAATATGTATCTACTTAAAGATTATATATATAGACGGTTTCTTGAATATATTGCTGGCAAGTATAGCAATCAGATAGGTCAATCTGATGGAACAGGAAAAACTGTCAGCTCTTTTTTCACAGCTTAATGCAGTGACATTTCTGGATGGCCTGCGGGAAGGTAGATCAACTCGAATACTACTAACTTTCCAGAAGGAATCTCTGGGGAGTAGGCCCGTTTGGTTTATTTAGCTCTAGAAGGTCCCAATCTGCCACATCTGCCTTGCAGTAACGACCTTAAGAAAACAGCACCCAACGGTAATAGAGACTTAACGAGCTTTCTACAACATGAACATAATGATGAACAATATGTGGAACTAACTGCTCAGAAGGATCCGGTGGCCAGTGCCTTATATGTAAAGTGGGAAAGTGTGTTAAAGAATATACGTCTGCCATTGATTTTTGAGTGATTAAGTGATACTTAATCAGATCATCTGTTCCGACACACCAGTAAATTCTCTCGGAGAAGCGAATAGCAACTAATTTGCTCAGTCATATCTTAAACCTGAACCCTCGTTCCTTTTAGGCAAATCCACGGTTTCTATGAATGCATCATATATAAGTTGTGTGAGTTGGGGTCCAGTCTACAAAAACAGGAAAACTGCTTAAAATCCAAACTTGATGATGTTCGTACAGTGCAATGTTCCGAGTACACAATCAATGCACATGCAGTCTTACCCAGATAGTTTCCCTTTCAAATGAAAGAACCAGGTTAATAAAACTAGTCCTGCACTTTGAATGGTGATTTTTTTGGATGACCTGCGGCCTGTAACGACTCGCTCGTAAATTTTCTCGGTAGGGCCACTGGCAATTAGTTTGTTAAATTCTATCCTAAACTTAAGTGTTGGCAAAGACATGGTTTCTATGAAGTGATATAAGTATTGGAAGTTACAATTTATTTCAGAAGAACAGATAAACCGTTTAACATTCAAACTAGCTGTTCTTTGTAGAGCCCAATGTTGTGAGTATATAATAAAAACTCATGTGATGTATGGTTTCTCTTTAGACTAGAGGCACAGGTTCAACAAACAGTTGATGCCATCACTGCTTTTTATGAATGACCTGAAGAAAAGCAGATCAGCTTGAGTACTACTGGTGTTCTAGTAAAGATACCAATCTCTTGAGAGAACGGTTCAGTAGTACCGTTCGGTTCACGGCGATCGGGAAGGACCCCGCGCGGTCCACATCAGCCTTGCAGTAACAACCTTAGGAGAAGAGCACCCCCGCGGTAATAGAGACTTAAACGAGTCCTCGTTAATACAAACATAATGATAAATCGTAGGTGGAATTAGCTGCGCGGAAGGGCCCGCTGGCCAGTGCCTTATCTATTGTAAAGTGGGGCTAGGTGTCGGGGGGAACGAGCCATTGTTAGGTCCATTCTCATGTCACATTAGCATAGGTGCAGCCAGTCGCAGTCCGGTGCCGCGGGTTCGCGGGAGAGAGAAGGGAGAAATGCATTCAGTAACCTTTAACAACCTTGAACAGAACTGCATTCGAACCGCGAGAGAAGTCCCATCTCGTAAGATTAAAATTTGTTTGCTTGGAGAAAACAGACATTGAAATCATTCGGTTTTTGATTTGCACTCTCGTTGAAAATGGATATTCGTAGGAAAATGTGCCGTTGACTCAACGGCATACGTCAGGTACCGCTTACTTCACGTACTAGTAATTCATTGGAACCTCAAATAATCAAATTATAATTAACTACACTTGAGGCTTGAAAAAAGATCAAATTTGCTTCAATAATCACAAAATGCACATTCCAAAAGGCCAATACCCTGGAAGTTCCGTATTTAATGTTGTTTGGTACTCTAAACACTGGATAATTGTCAACGAACTGTAAACTGCTATCCTCAGCAATTTTTTTTAAATCAAGGCATTGATAATCCGAAATATGGATTTATGTTAACAAAAAAGAGATTTGGTTGATTAATGGAAGTGATAAATTAACCCTTTCAGACGATATAGATGTATTGTAGACAAATAGGAATTGTACGAGAAATAGGGATTGTACCTCTCATGTCAAATGATGACGGAAATAAAGGTGATTTTGATCGATTGATTGAATAGATAATAAAGAAATAATAAAGAAAGTCAATGTTGATGTTTATCCCCAAATTAGGTTCAACGATCTTAAAGGGTGGATTCGCACCAACTAGCAAATTATTGTATTGAATCCCCACTTCAGGTATTGTATAATTTTTGCATTTAAAAAAATCAAAGTTCGACAATTCCTGACACTGCTTTTTAAATATTTAAATGTCAAACTTCATTAAAACTAACCGAATATGATAATAAAAAGTTAATTCACACATCAAAAACAATTTTGCATCACCCTGACTCAGTTTGAAATGTGGAGCGGAAAAATTTGGGTTTTGAATTTTTGAAACTTGTACCGTAGTACAGAAGAAAACAAGTTTATTTGGATAAATGTCTCTTTATGATAATAACAAGTTATTACATAGATAAAAAAACTTTTGAACTAGTACCTCTTAATGATAATAAAAAGTTGTTACATAAATCAAAACACTTTTGGACTACCCTGGCTCAAACTGAAATACTTGGGCAGAAAAACTTGGGTTTTGAATTTTTGAAAAGAGTATCTTTTGTGCAATATAGAAGAAAAAAGGGTATTTGAATAAATGTATCTTAATAATAATACAAATTTATTACACGCATCATAAACATTTTGAACTGCAAGGGTTCAATTTGAAATATTTAGCAAAAAAATTTTGGTTTTGAATTTTTGAGAACTGTATCGTTGTACAATATAGAAACAACAAAAAGAAAACTTTATTTGGGTGAGTTTCTCCATTTAAAAATTTTTATCAAAAAACGGCAAAAAAACAACTTTTCACTTCAATTTTCTGAAAATAGAAAATTACTTTAGTATTCTATACAACCCAGAATGGGTAACCTCAGAATGACAGTTATTGAAGCTTATCAAGAATTAGGGATTTAATACTTGGAACGGTAAGAAGTGATTGTTAAATGATTTCGACCATTTTTAGAAGAGTGGAGCAAAAGTCAGTTTATTGCTCTTCTCTAAAGAATAAATTGTTCCATATGGAGAATACAATGTTTTCTGTAGCTTCTAAGTAATTGTAAGATACACGTTTCAAATATCCAAAACCCACATTGTTTAAAAAACATTTGACTGAATCAGGGAGATGCAAGACTTTCTGTGATGTGTGTGTATATAATAATGTACCAAATTCCAAATGAAATTAAATATTCTCAGTGCATGCCTTCGGGAGAATGAAAAACACTAATTGGTCACGGCCTTCACGCCTTGTACGTTTAGAGCTGACAGATTTACTGAGCTTTCGTCTTGGTTTCTGCATATAAAATTAAACTTTCAACCTTCCTTATCGCGTCTGGAACGTTTGATAGTAGTTTCATGATCGTTTACGCCACCTTGGCGTGGTACAGGTCACCATGCCATAAGTTGAAGAATTTTAACTCTATGTTTTTTCTAGTTTTGGTTATAGCAATTTCGTCCAATGTGCTATGGTTTTATCGACCTCTCATGTATAGGGTACGGACAGATCTGCGACAGAATAATTATTAGTAGAATAACAAATCTTTGTGTTAATAACAAGTAACGTTATTTGTAATTTTCACCGACACTTGGTACATAACGGTCTCAAAACCCACCGCGGGCATTGATATCCTTCTCACATTAACCTTGAACTGGCGGTGTTATACCAAAGGTAGCAATAAATCCTCAACATAACATTCGTTTCTTCGCTTCCACTAAGTGAAAAAATTAACAAACGTCTCACGTGAGTCGGCCGGCTCTTGGGCAACCTTGAGGCCTAAGTAGGTTATTTTAAGCTTCGAAAGCACGCTTGTTTGACTCGGATTGAACTTCGTTCTGAGTTGCCTTTCTAAATCTCAGCCTAATATTCACATTTTTGAGCCTATTGCAACCATCACACTTTTCGGATACTCTTTAATTATCAGGTTTGAGTTTCTTCGTTCTTACCAGATGGTAAGACGTCTTGTATTTTTCCACGGGTTCATGTATCCGTAAGAGAAGAAACTGAAACTCACTAATAGAACTTTATTCGAGATTAAGGAGGTGGTTTTATGGGTTTACTAGGTAAATACTGTATCTAGAAGCTTTGCAGAACAAGAAAAGGTTTCTCTCAATATTGAAATTTCCGTTTACACTTCTTAATTGTGTTTATGTCTTTGAATAAGGCAGTAAAAAGTAACCTACATGGTTTATTAGTTTCATTATGAATGATCATAATCCATAAAGAAATTGCATGAGGTTAATCAACAACTTTATGAAACACTTTTGATATCAGAATAACGTTTTCCATTATTAACTATAGACTAATGGGACTAATGAGACTTTCAATGAATCTAATGAGACCTTCAGTATGGCTGGCTGTTAGTCTGTACGCACTTCTTAAATCAATTAATGAATTAGAATTATTAATTGAATTTATTAAGTTATGACTTTCTCAAGGTCAGAAAAAATTACTGTCACTGAAAAAACGTGTGTATGTTCCCTCACAAACCAATCAACATGCTGATATACTTTCATTGGGAATCCCTTTTGAAGAAATCGTGCTTTCCATCACTTTTTTCCACCAATACGCGTTTGTGGCTGTTTTATGTTATTTATTGGGTATCTACAGCTATGAAGTTGTACGGATGTTGATGATGGCGTAGGAAAGGCTCCGTTTAATAATTGTCAACAAACCATTAATCTATCGAACTAATACAGAAATATTAGGACTTTGCTAAGATTTGCAGCTTTTTATATTGTTGGATAAATAATGCAGTGATTGTAATGGACCGAAAGATTCAAGTACTGATAGATTCGTTTTCCAAAGATTGGTACGTGGATATCCGTTCTGGGAGTGCTAAGAATATAATCCTGAACTATAGCAGTTTACCATTACACACAGACACACCGTGTGTGCAACCTGACGAGAGTAAAATAAGTGATTTTGTACTAAAAATATAATTAATAAATAAGAAGTCGTACAAATGTTGCTTAGAACAATTAAAATAATTGACAGGAGCATTTATTGCCCTGTACTATGATAAAGTACACTTAAGTTCGAAGTCAAAAATAAACATTTTTGTTGGATTGTATTCAAAAATATGCCCCGATTTTAAAGATCACTTACAGAATCTGTAAGTGATAATATCCTTCTAATAATAATGATAATATCTGATATTACAAACAGGTGGGTCATTGTGATACACGTTTTACTGACATTTAAGCAAATTTTGTAGCAATGTAATAAGTAAAAATCCATTTGGTTCGCTTATAAACGAATATTCTTAATTTGCCTCTCTCGTTATGTTCAAGAAGATCTACATTTTGGAAGAGAAATAGTAGGTATGACTCATGAAGAGTTTCACAACTGCACTTCCACGGAGCATGAATCGTGAAAAATGAAACGAAAACATTTCTAAACATGCTAACAACTGTTATCGTTATCTGGTAAGGGTGTCAATGTGTACCCAGTCATCATTAGGTATCTGCTGAAGGTTTTGTCTGAAAGGAAAAATTAATGAGCTCGAATTATAAAAAGAAAAAAATAATCGCTATTAAAGTGATCATCACCTAATTATACGGAGAGCGAGGGCTACGCGTGGAAGAATTCCGTCCCAACGAGGTACAGGGTTGTGGAAATGTTACGATGATGAGGGCGCTATTAGATACTTGAGTTAAATACAGCTTAAAGCCATTAATTAAAATCCATTCATTACATTAATTCAAGTTATCATATTCCAATTATCTTCCTGTGGATAAAAATAGGCATTTAGTACCCACTCAATCCTGAATGTATGGGAATAAATATAAATGTTTGTGTGAGTGTCTGTCTGACTGTCCGTTACAGACACCTATAAGCTGGGCTGACTTTTTTGCTGCTTTGGGTTATTATCTTTAGTAATGGATCTTTGTATCGATAAAATACAACATTTTGAAACCCCACAAAATTGTTGATTTACGTTTCAAGACAAGTAGATTTCAAAAATCTAACGGAGAAAAATAACAATAAAATCCTTCTGTCCTCGGCCCAAAGCTTTTTTTCCGAAACAACTGAATCAAAGTTTACAAAATTTGGCTCAAAATCAAACATTAATCCGAGACATGCTAGTAATATCGGCACCTTGATCAATCAACGCCAAGATATTATATTCGAGGATTGATACACTTTTTTTTTTTAAATCTAAATCTCAAAAACTTTCGATGCAAGAGGGTAGCTTTTTGTTTGATTCAGACAGAAATTAGTTCCCGGAATCAAATGAGACCATGCGGGTTAATGTACGACTATCCTTTCACTCAAGGTCCGAACTAGACCGCGTGGCTGGCTGCCGCCCAAGTATTTCCATCTTGAGTGCTATAATAAGATATAGAGGCGTGAAGCGCTAAGTTTATATAATCTGCCATGAACTACGTCTAGCATACGTAGATCAGTATTTTACGATGAAGGGCTATCTAACACGGTATTGATAAACCTCTGCGCGATAATTTGTATCTTTTTTCCCAAAATGATCAAGTTCATGGCCACCTATTGAGCTATATTCAAAGTTTCTAAGCCAAGGGAATACGCTGAATCTAGAAACGCCTAACATACGTCTTTGCTCCTTCTCGATCTTTTCAGTCGGTCGGGTTATTGCATGCACTCATCCCCACATGCATTGAAATATTTCATATAAATCATCCAACGACGGATGCAGGTATGCGGAAAGAAACCATTACAAGGGTTTTGGAGTTTAAAGCACCGGTGGTGCGAACAAGATGACGGTTCGATAGCGCTCAATTCATTACTCACTTTTCGACCCGCCAGTCAAAAAATCGTTTGACCATCCACGCTCGGGTGACTCCGTGAATTATTTCGTTTATTGGAATCGTTGGATTCGAAGTAAGAGCCAAAGCGAGCGGGCTTGAGGTCCTTATCTTGCAGGCAGAGCACGGTCCGAACGTGATGCTCTTAGCTTACTATGTACACCTACAATGCACACGAACACAATCCAACTTCGGTTCTCTCACTGCTCCGTTAACTGCCGAATTCAATTGAATAACTAATTGTTAGGGACCCTTGCAGCCGGTGGTTTCTGGTCACTCAATTCCCACCACATATTTCTACTAATCGTACATGTTGAGCTTAACACCCTAAACAGTGCACCAATTTTGGTTCCGTTGGGAGAAGAAAACGAAGCAATTAGAGAGCAAATCTGTCTTCATCAAAGAATCAAGCTGGAATTCATAGACAAATACCCCTTCCATGAACCTCAAAGGCAGCATTTTCAGCAAACTGAAATACATAATTATCTGAATCCATCACAAATGTATACAGTTTTGTCAGCTAACAGAGAGTAGACAAGAATTTTATTGAATTCTTCCAGAATCAAATGGCATAACCAATCTTCACTCATCTCAGATAGGTTCTTTTGTGTGTCATAGTTGAACCGATGCAATAGATGGCGTCACAATAGATCCTAGCGGTCTCAGTGACCAGGGGCTCCTCCCATCCCTTATTGGAAAAAAAATGCAATAGATTAAACGTTGCAATAGGTTAACGACATATTTTCAGCTTCAACGATACATTTTCAGATGAACATCATTCGGTGCTCCTTTTAAAATGTTGGATATCCAAGTAAATGCCTATTCCTATCCCGTGTCTATCTGTTACCTTGCCCGGCGCAGGTGGGCAGGCATGAGTTTAGATATGATATAAATCCACAAAACAAAGGAACCCCTCTAAAGACAAAGATAAAAAGTTGGAAATCGTTTCAAATGCTGACAATAAATGAGTCAAGGAGAGTACTTTTCTAACAGGCTGTATGACATTACTTCTTTGGAAAACGAAATCCCAAGAGGCCCTGGAGAAGTTTTCAAGCAACTCTTCAACATTTTTTCTTGAACTATGAATTACAAACATTTGACCACTCATCTGCTGAAAGCATTTAGCACACCCTGATGATAAATATAGAATCGTTTGTTACGGAAAAGAATTGCTTACTTTCAAACAGGCACATATACATTCTGACAAAATGTTCAGGAAGTGAAAAAAACGATTTGCAGATTAGTGGAGATGTTTTTCTGCAGTTTCTCATCGGAGTAATGTGTGAGAAGGCACAGATAAAGATGCCTCAGAATATGAATCAATTTTCTCCAAAACACGAGGATGTATATCCATTTTCACTTTGGAAATGTGCCCTTTTGATCAAAACTCATGAATTTGTGCCTTTTTGAAAAAGAATTCATTCTCCATTCTGTAGGTTTTATTGAAAACTTTACCTGCCTCCATATTTCCATTTGTCATGCCTGCCATCTATCGAGTCTCGTGTAAATATTCAACGTCAAGACGAAGGCGCAATGCTTCTTTTGGATATGTGCCTTTTTGAAAACCCACGACTTAATTAATCCCAAAAATCACTGTTTTGTAACAGTGGTACAGCTTCAGTACCAAACATGATACTGTTCCAGTTTTTCTCCGCTGCGCAATTTTGTTTAGCGACCATTGACCATCGTAAGGCCCTGGATCCGACATGTTTCGGTCAGTTGTGAACTAGTCAGGGGCGATTTATGAATTTATTGAATGAGCTGATGCTTACATCACTATGGTTGTCCGAATGGTTACGTGAGTTATGTAGATGAAGCATTTGGACAACTTTCTTCACTTGAAAAACAAAACTTGTTTCGCATTTTGCGTTTCAGACCTTTTAACCGCTAAATAAAGTCAGATTCCAACAAATTTTCGTTTTTTACTGGGATTGTGACGTTGCTACAAGATGGACTCCTATGAGCTTCACCATCGGCCAATCAAATAGCTGGTGACAACGAAACTTGTAACAACAATAATTTGTGCAATTCGTGGAGTTCGTCCCATATTTCACTTTCCTCAGGTCGAGAGTAGAATATCGAACTGCTTATCCATCTTCGATAAGTACAAGTTATTATTAAAATATGCAACTACTTTGTAACTATCTCCATTTCGCTTCGTCATCAAACTAATGCAAATAATTTTTTTTTTTTTTTTTTTTACAGAACTACAGAGCCTCAACAAATTTGGGTAACATTCTGTGGTCCCTAGTGTAAGTACAATATATCACAAATAAGCATACCTAAGGTAACAATACGCTTGCATAGCGCTTTAGAATCTTCAACGTTTTAGATGTTTCATCATATTAGTGAATTAATTTCATTGAATTCCATTGAATCAATTCAATTTTATTCAATGTGTTAATTTAATTGTGTTCAATCAATTACTAGAAAATTAATGTTACCTACCAAGAGTGCATATTGTCTATAACTCTTATAATGATACCCTATTCGAATGAGTCAAGTACTTTGATTCTATTTCCGCCAATGGTTTGTTACGTTTGAACAACTAAATTGATACGACGTACGACTTATTCATTGATACGATGTACGACTTATCACAACAATGATCTAATAATCGAATATGTTACTTTCTAATTTAATTACAACAAAGTTTTGTTCCATACTTATTTAATAGAGTAAGGATCACGATATAGATAAATATGTGCCCTCAAAGATTCTGTGATGATGTTACACAGAATAACCAACTGAGTGACCCAGTTCTACAGCACGGGTACCGAAAAAGTACACGGCAAATGCTGTTGTTTGTTGGGTCAACTATTATTACTACATATTTTAAGTTTATAAGGAACGTTTTTATCACTGAATTTGTTGTTAGTCTCCCCACATGTTTGGTCTTCCGCGAAATTACCACTGTTGAGCAATATCTGAACAATTATACTATGTATAAGATGAAAAAATGTGTAGAACCAACGATATGCCTTTCAATGTGCCTGCTTTGCATAATGAGCCTCTTATAAAATGGTCTAAATGATACTTTCTTATGGTAGGTTTTCTGTACACCTAATACACTGGTGATAAATACCTAAGTACAGTCACTGTAATAGTAATTTAAGCAAATTAATGTTGTATAATTCTGTTTCTTTTGTCAGTTACACTTTAGATATGGGACAAAATACAGGAACACAAGATGCTACAGACCTAGGTGAATAAATGAATTTCATGATTTAAACCCGATACTTTAGTTTAGTTAGGATTATCCCTTATAGAAATCGTTCACTTAAAAGTCCACAAAAGAAGGCTGGTGGGTTTGTGTTTTCAGGACTAGATCCTTAATATTGTGATTGTGTAACTATTGTATCTGTATATGCCATACTGTTTGTTGAAATGGAACGCTTTAGATCTCTTCGAATATTGTATATGATAATTCGCCATACTACATTAGACAATCATGTGCCTTACTAATATACAAATAATGACTAATAGAAAATATAAATAATACTTTATAGAGTAATAACGGAAAAAGTGTTATTGTTCATGGATTTGTTGGCAAAGGGCACAAAGCAGTGCAGGGTTTTAAGAGCGTGGTTGATTAACTCAAACACTGACACTGATAATGTATGTAAATATTATATTTATTTTAAAGTTTAGCATCCTCGAGATAGTGTAGAAATACAGTTTGGTCTCAGAGTTGGTTTTATTACTACTAAGATTTCTTCAGGATCACAAGTATACGAAACTAAAAGTACGTTTATGGATATTTTTTGTTCGATTAGATTTACTTGATTGTTGTTGAATTCATGCAAATGATCATATTTATCATTACTCTTCAGTTTTTTATTTATTTATTTGAAACTTCATTTAACTACCATATTCCGCCGTGTTGTATGTGTACAATGTACAGATGTACACAATAGAAGTGTAAATAGCTTAGTTTTTTAATTTCCAAAACAACAGTATAAACTTGCCCGACCATCCTTGAATAAGTTTTAAATTTACCTAATTAATACTAGTTGTTGAGTTTTGGCCTGATATTTTGATTTCATTTAGTGTTATTCTTGTTTCATCAATGTTTCTACTCCTAATGTAAATTGCAGTCTCTTAAATTGATATAAACCGTGATGAACTTAGTAGATCATATGAATCATAAGTCATGGTCGCTTAAATGGCAACATTCCTACTCTTTGGAGAAATTATGAAATCTATACCATTTCGTTTACGAAAATATTGAAGGCAGCTAAATATATATATTTGATCAAAAATTCTGTTCGTATAAACAAAGTTTGTGTTTTCTCGACAACACTTGATTATTAAATATCATTATCAAACAAATTGTTTTCTTTCTTCTACCTCCAGAGTTTTCTTGCCTTGATTTGAATTACTATTAGTATTTAAAGAATGTAGTCAATAAATTCTTTCCACAACCTGTAAGACCATTCCAGGGCATTTATTTCAATTCAACAGAGATTTCGGTAACATTGAATATCACTACCAACTGTTGATTTGATCTGGATTTATACCGAAAAAAAGCTAGTTAGATCATAAAAGTATTGTTTTCTTTAACCTATATAGTTCAAACACAATTCACCGCATGGAATATCCAAGTTTCACAAGAAAAAACTGTCAAAAATGTTGGCATTCATCTCGCCTATTAGGACACCGATAAACATCCAAATTCATGTGCACCCCGACTCCAATCTTCGAGAAATCATTTTGAAATTCTATAAATTGATATACCAAACTCGGTAGTTGTAAAGAAGAATATGGAAGTAAAATAGATACCACTATCTCTTTTCCACTAAATAAAATAGTTGAAATCAATATAACAGATTTAAACGTGTACTTAATCATCAGCATCATACGATAACTTGTTACGATCAAGTTGATTAAGTTTGATAACTTGTTTACAAAGTTATTGTTTCAATCCTATGTCAAAATGAGTTCATTTAATTGCAATATTTTTATCATTCTTTCTTAGTTATCATTCCAGTTATTAGGATATTAATACACAATAACATAGATACATGTGTATTTCGGATAGGACATACCCATGTGTTGAATAAAACCTTTTCATGTTATATATATAGGACAATCAAATCCAGTTAATTCTAACGAAGAAGACGGAAGTCAAGTAAAATAACGTTGGACGAGTTGAAATTTTGTAGCGTTTTTAGCGGGTAGGTCAATATCGTTGTTACTGATACAGCAATTGATGCATTAACTTGTAACGATTAAGGTAATCAAAATTAATAACTTGTTAACAAAGCTACTGTTGAAATTTAAGTTTAAATAATTCAGGTTCTCTTTCATTGAAATTTTTTCATTTTTCTTAATTTGTCGTCATCTCAATTATTATTAGTCCATTGATAGACTCTCACTCAGATTCAAGTGCATCTCGAATAGAGCGTGTCTATGTGTTCAACAAATTCTTTTCAAAGGCTAGGGATGGCCCAATCAAATCCTTTTAATTGAAATGAAAATGACGGAAGTAAAAGATAGCGTTGTAATAGTTACAAAGTTGTCGCGTTTTTAACGATTAGATCATCAACATTGTGACTGATGCAACAGCAACAACTTGTTACGATTAAGTTAATTACGTTTGATAACTTATCAACAAAGGTATTGTTACAGTTACTGTAACATAAGTATGACCAGCTTCTCGACCACTTGATAATAATAGGTACGTTACCGGTTATTTTGTAGGTTGACGGCGTTGTTACGGTATCTCTTCTACGATTCATATAATATTCTAACATACCTAAACTCCTAATAACTTTCATATTATTGTAACTCTTTTTGTTGTAACTCTTTATTAGTAGAAATAGACCGGGTTCTATATTGATATTCAGCTTTCTTCATTGAAATATCTACAACTCCGCACAACTGATCTAGCTTAGATCGTTCCATTAACTGCGGTAGATCAATTCCATTGAAATTCGTCTTAAAATTGATGTCTTTAAGCATCTTCTACACTCATTTACCCAATTAGATTTCACGTACACCAACTGCCCCTAGAAAAGTTTGATTAACTTCCAAAATTCTGTACATGAATATTCACTTGAGTCAACCATCCGTCATTCACACTCTTTACGCAAGCCAGAATGTTTTATGTAAATATAATTCTAGGATAATGAGAATGTATTTACATATTTATTGTTATATAATTAACTTGTTGTTACAAAACTTTAAACTCATTGGGCTACGCAGCACTTTACCATAAACTGGTAAGGAAAGTATTGTACTAATGTTGTGTCATGATATAATTATTGTTTTTAATTGTGCTGGTCAATTGTCTCTCATTATGGTTGGTGTAATTACGAAGATGGTTATGATACAGGTAATGAGAGATGATAAGACAAATTATGTTTGATCATTTCCAATGAATGATCTTGGGGTACCTTTCCAATTCAATTCGAATAAGTCATCTTAGCGATGTGCCTAACATGACACCTCATACTTCTAAAATGAAATATAAATAAAATAATTATAATTTATTCATTGAAACCTTGCATTAGATGATTTGGTAGGTACCTTCGGTCAAGAGGAAATGGATATTTCGCTATAGTGAGATGCGAGTTAAGAATCGTTTTCGTGTAATTAATTAGACATTTATCTGGAAACGAGGTAATTTTGTTCTTTAGAGCAGCTCAACGCTAGATAGACGGTCTTATTCACCCTGGATCTATTTGAAAAATAAATTGTCCTCAAGAAGTAGCGCGAAACCGAAAAAAAAATCCCTTCCCGCTGTATGTCAGTGGAACAAGGTGTGGAAACGGGGAAATCAAAACAAGGAACAACCCCCCACAGCAGTTAGTTGGGATTGGGGTAGTTGGCTGAGAAGGGTGGCAAGCTGTAAGGTGGTTCATAAACCAGACCCCCGGTCTCCCTACTTACACCCCCTCACCCCGGCATCCTTTTCCTACCGCCTCATTCAATTTACCCTCTTTCCCGAAGGTACTTTTATAGTGGTAAAAGGCGAGGAAATCCCTTTATACACATTTTTATGAACGTTTATTTATGATTGGTGGCATTACTGTGAACTTCACGGTAAAAGTGGTTTTTTAAGTAATTTGGGGTGACGTGTAGGAACGCGACAGGTGAATTCGCAGTCGCGGCTTTCAATTTGTTAGAAATGACCATAAATAAGGGATGAGGGGAATTCTAAACGTGTAATTACGGCTTTGGCAATTGGTTATTGAATCAGGATAGAAAAAAAAATCAAGGCCGAACTCGGGGTCTAGACTTGAAGATGTTATCTAGGAGATTAGCATAGGAGGGTCCGGTCATAAAATACGAATCTCGCGGCTTATTAAGTTATAAATTCCCTTTGAGTTTTGATTGCGGTGGAGGCCACGAAAAGAACACATCCGTGCGATAGGAAGGCGTGTACAAGTCGTAAAGTTTGAGCTTTTAAACCCACCACTTTGTAATGGCATCATAATGATTGTGAGTTGTAAATACAAAAAAAAAAGGAAGGGAGAAGGCTTGAAAGAAGAAAAGGTCGTAAAGATGAGGTGTCCAAGTGGGGTCTTTCATTACCGGGATACCGTTTTCGGATGAGGGCTCCTCGGAGAAGGGATGCTGGATTGAGACGTTACTCCGAACCTTCTTTATGAGGTAGATCGAACGAGTTGATAGCTTCGGAAGTAAGGAAGCCCGACATGTTACGATTTGTCGTTAAGAGTTGAATTAATAAAATAAAACGGCGGTTTTTCGACCGGTGATTTTGATGAGAGGTTGCGATCAAAATAATGAAATACCAAAATAAATACACAAGTTTGTGTATAATATTTTATTGTAGTTGATGGTGGAGGGGGAAAGAATCGGATTAGTTAAGCTGTGCGACTTTTATGGTGCACAAATTTGGGGTTATTGTTCAGAAAAAGGTTGTCAAATACTCACCTTTTTCAGGGCAGCAACGAAGTGATTGCGTCGTCTTCACTCCGTCAGGGGCGCCTCTGTTTTGTCACCGTTTCGTTCGAAGTAAAAAATAATGAGCGGATTTGCGAGGTAAAAAAAAATTTAATTTGAGCGGGGAGCACACGCGTCGGGTGTCTATGAGGTTTTACGGTGTGGGAAAGATACAAACTAAAAAAAAAATAAATAAAAAAAATTTTTGACGAAAAAAAAGGTAACTCGAGGGAAAGGAGAAGAAAAACTTCGAGAAAGGATGTTTTGGATCGTAAAGTAAAAGATACGAAAGTGGCGTGCGGTGTCAGTTGCTGGTCTGCTTGACTGAGAATGGTTTACGGTGGAGGGACCAGGGAGGACGGCCATAAAGCAAGAGCGGCGTGCGAGGGAGATGGCGTTAGGCGGCGGGAGCGAGAGGGACATAGAGGCGGGGAGTGGGGGGTTGATCCGACTTCCCCTACCTTCCCCTCCGCGCCTCCCATTGCCATATGTGTTGCTTTATTGCGCCGACTCAGAAATGTTTCTCCGTCCTTTTCCCCCTCCCCCGGCTCCCGGTCTCTTCGTCTCTCTTTCCTCTCCCCTCCCCGCCTATCGAACCCCTCCCCTTCCTGCCTTCTTCACCGTCAACCCTGTCGTATCTCACCCATACTCCTTGATACCCCCGTTCTTCCTTCCCAATTGTGCGCCCAATTCATTTGTACACAATGCTCGCGTTCGCTTTGATTATTATTACCTGGAATACCTCATTTTAAATAACAAGCTAAGACACTAAAACGGGACAAATTTTTCAAACTTCAAATTAAATTTCGTAGTCCGTCATCACGGCGCGTAATATTTTGATCTTTAGAGGTTTTTATAATTTGGGTCCATCGCGTGTGAATACCAAGTAGACGAAGACGTTATTTACAGCAGTTATGTACTTACAATTACAAATTGTAAGTAAAAAAAAAAAAAAAAAAAAAAAAATGTAGGTACCTACTTACACTTACAAATTGAATGGAGTTTCCTGTCACGTTGATACTCTGTTAGTCCATGCTTACCTGTAACATACAAGTAACATACAAAGTGAATCATCATTATACTTTCGAACAGTAACTCCTTAAGTACCTAATTCATGGTAATAAAACGGAAACTTTTTGTGGCCATTTTACATTTTATTATACAATAACATTTCAATCAATGAGCTTCATTCCCGAGTAATTACCATGGTACTGTTTTGTGTTATTAAAAGAAACAGGAGAGGTTATGAGAATAATTAACGTTACAATATTTGACGCTTGATTAAACTTCAAATAAGCCGGCTAATGAACCAATTATCTAATAAGTGCCCCGACATTCACCTCTTCTGCCAATCTGTGTTAGTTTTTCGCAATGAAGTTTGATTCAGTTCGGTTTGAATAAACATTTATAATGTATTGTAATAATTCGATTTCCATTTTGATAATACTTCTGTATTGAAGCTACGTTTTATGAGGACGTCGCTACCTTTGTGTCAGAGGCAATTGAAAATAAATTAAACCTCAAAAATGGGACTACTATACTAAATTTAAAATTTAGAAACGGTGAACACGATACTCAAAAAAAGGAAAACATAGGGGCACGACAATCTGTTTGTATTTAGATCCAAGAAGAAGTGCAAAAAAACATATCTGGCAACGATTATGAAAAAATTGAAATTGATATAATAATAAATTAATGAATGAAATAAAATTGAAAAAAATAAACAATTATATTGGATTTTTTGAAATGAATAAGTTAAATTGAAAATCTAAATAATACTAATCCTCCAAACGAACGGATGGCCGAGGCGTTCTACCCGTGCCCGGACCCGACCCACCAGGGCGGTACCTCATTCTAGAAGAGCACACCTCAATACAGATAAAATGATCGGCGGAAAGACCACTGGCGAGAACGATCCCGCATCGACCAAGTAGAACAAACCAAAACCGTGGAAGTTAACAAAAAACGCAGCCAGATATTCAATCAATTAGATACACAAAACACAATAATCCTTGCAAAATAACTATCGATAACTCAACTAATAAAATAACGCAACATCTAAGCAATAATATAACATTACAGAGTCATGCTAGCTTGAGTACTGTTATAAAAGTCCTCGGCAGCTGGCATAAAATTAAAAGCACAATTTGCGCGTATCACAATATGGTACAAAACATCGATCCATAACAAATTACTTAAGAGGACAGTTGAAGAAGGTCGGTAACACAATGTAGTTCCGCTTAAAATAAAAGAGTTTTAACATACTTCTTGAATGCTTTAGTTGGGAGTGAAATTATCAATGTCGGTAAGTGGTTGAACAAGTGAGGCCCAACTAGATCTTGGGACCTACGTAATGTAGGGGACACGCAGACAATAATTGTCTCAATTATTGAGAGTCATATATCATCCTTATTTCTTGTATTGTGGCTATGCACATCCGAACCTGTTATGAAGATGCCCATTAGGGATGGAACATAGACATCGATATAATCGAAATATAGGTGTTTTTCCATCGATGCCACACATTCGATAATATCGATACATCGATGTTTTGGCTCCTGTAACATCGGTTTGGTTTACACTTCACGCACTGAGAAAATTCTAGTGTGCTTGCTACCTAACGTGAAAAAAAATATATTAAAAATCCTTTCAACTGCTGTAAGTAGTATTAGCGAATTTTCGGAAAAAAAAACAATCGTCCTTGGTCGATTTTTTTTTTTTTTTTTTTTTTTTAAATGTTTTCATCAAAATTTGTCTCAAAGCATCCACTGCCAAAAGGCACCAAAACTCATTCCAGACGATAACTCTCGATAGAATTGAGAGAGAAAGCTCAAATTTGCACAAAAAATCTACCTAAGCTTTCAAAAGGCTAAGTTTGGAGATGGGCACAATCGCCTCACTCGAAGGGGAGATTTGGGGCATTTCAAACGGGGGGAGAATTACCCGAAAACCCCCAAGCAGGTGACCCTCGTTTGTATAGGTTTTGTCACGCTAAAGACGATGGTGAAATCGGATTTGAGATATCTCAATCCGTTCTAACTAGAGCAGTTTGAAGATAATAAAACAAGGTAGATGGGCAAAATTGGAAGCTTTCAAAAATTTCCAAATTAAAATGAGGTATCACAAGTCAGAAAATCAAATTGTTTTTGCGTAATTCTTCCTCATGCAAAACTAGTTAGAAAATTCGCTCATTTCGTCATGACTGGAACTTTTTACCATCTTCTTCACCGTTGAAATACCTTTAAAATGAGATATCATTAAATGATATTATTGTGACAAATTTTGTCACAAAATAAAACTGTTGATTTTGCATCAATATCCCTCATAAAAACCGTGTGATAATGATGCTGTTAACTGATAAGGACACCGATATCGAAAATATCGATAATATCGTTTTCACCTATGTTTTCAGGTTTCACCTATGTTTTCACCTGATGTTGGACGACATATCGATGCCAACACTCAAACATCGACATCGATATCAATATCGATGTTTTGTCTCGATGTCCCATCCCTAATGCCCATGTCTTTGACTTAAGAGATGCAAGTGAGAATAAATAAGCTTGGAACAGAAAGCGTGTCGAGTATGGCAAAAACACCGTACCTATACAACTTTGTCGGGAGGCTAGCTCAAAATCGTTTTGACTTTTCTGTTTTGGGCTTGAAACACCCAACAAGAACGGCTTGAGTTTCCAGGATAGTGCAGTAGACGACTCTGCTCAAAAAGTAAGAGAAATAAGCAGACTTCAATACCTTAAATGAAACAGGCAGCGAAACGGCGTAGCTTGAAATTCACAGGGACTTCAACATGATTGACCCATGACGAGCGGTTAACAATGTTCCAGCCAAGAAAATTTAGTGACCTTATTCAGTTGGAAATCAAGGTGCTGAGTTTGGTTTGTATTGTGCGTCAACCCGTTCGCCTCTAACGAATTTTCAATCACAGTGGATGCTGAATCAGCAGAAGAACGGAAAATCACTTCAGGAAGACCAACAGCCGAGGCAGTGATATCATCAGCCAACAAATGTACGTGTTTATTCAAAGCGTAGAACTGATTAATGAATAAAATCTGATGAAGGATGATGGTTCTTTTAAGAGGTCAGTGAATATATACAAAATAAGAACTGGTATAGGCAGGAATTCCGACTAACTGGCAAGAATGAAATTGAAAAAGACACCGAGACAGAGCATCTGCTGACAGATCTGCTCGCCGAAATTAGACAAGATCCTAACCCAACGAGCTCAAGTATACCACCAAATATTGCTCCAAAGTCGCCAAAAAGCGATTAAAACTCAATACCTCTAGTAGTTTTGGAACCAGAAACCAATAACTCAGCACAGTTGCTAGAAAAGAAAGTAGGATAAAGGTTTTCATTCCGAAAATTTTCGTAAGAATTCCACATTTGTATTGGTACATTTGGTCAATGTGTTTCTTAAATGATGGATTCATTGTTCTACCCTCTTGAACTTTTCGAAATCCCTTGCTTTTTAAAGAGAGATTCAAATATCCCCAGAGTCGAGCAAAAAGCGCAACTGTGAGCAATCAACACCAATTTTGTTAATCCATCTCATCCATCTTATTTTAGCAGATTCAAATCCTTTAAATTTCATGAACGATTTTGTTGACAGCGCGCAACCAAGAGACTGAAAAAGTTACCAAGTCACAGGTGCGGTCTCGAATTTTCGATTTTTGGATAATTTGGTGTTCACGCAGATTGATAGGGAATGTCGTGGCATTTCGTAGGTAGTATATTTTTAAGTGGGCCCGATTAAAAAAAAAAACTAACGCAATAAAATGATAGGTTTAATTTACACATTACTAAAATTTGTGAAACGAATGTGAGCTCCGATTTTCAAAATAATGGCAGCGCTAATGGGGCGGAGGTCGCTGGATTCGGTTTGCCGTTTTCTTATAGATGTTGAGGAAATGCCTAAGCTCAAAATTCAAGATGCACACGCATACATAACAACTGCGAGTCAAAAACAAACTCGAAACTAGAAAATTAGCCAACATTTCATTAACCGCTTTCTTAACGAGCGCTTGAAATGAAGACAAAACATTGACATCATATATCTCAAGTAAAAATTGTTCCCACCTCCCCAGTCGGAAATTAAAGAAACATTTACATTGTAATATTTGAGATGTTTTGAATTTTCACAATTTCCGTTAGAACAGCGACTGTTGACGGCTTTCCAAAAATTTGTTGCACCTGAAACTCATATTTTTGAGTTTTTGACTTCCTCCGGTGGTTTTAAACGGATATTGAAGAAGAGGAAAAACACCTTTTTTTAAAAATTGAGTTTTAAGCGCTTTTCGACATCTGTGTGCCGTCTTAGTGGGGAAGAGATTATATTCAAGATTTTACTATGAAAAAAAAAAAAAAAAAAAAAAAAAAAAATCCTAACAACTTTTGAAATAAGACCTACCTAGTGTTTCTTGGATGATGTAACGTATCTGTCATAATTAGGAGAGAAATTAGTTCCCCGCTTTGAATAAGACCAATCTGGTGGCCTCATCTTCCCATGAACGACAATCAATATTCTAGTCACATAAGATGTCGTGCTAGAGCCGGGCTGCAGTGCCCGTTCAATAGGATGTCTGAGCTTAATGATTATTTGTGATTTTCCTAGTACAATTTTTCAAGCTTAAATTTTCAGTTTTACACATTCACACACGTAGGTATATCCATTTGAGGGATATGGTTAGTTGGCCCCTTCCCGATTTTAGAATCCCTCGCCTTGGGAGATGAATCAGACGCCTTCAAGCGTCTGGTTCATCCTCTGAGCGTGACGTAGCATTATCAATGCATCCAGCTCATTGGAAGGGGCAACTATACCATTCCATCATCCTCAAAAAGTGCAGAGAAAATAAAGCTACGGCTCTGAAAATGATAAAATCTCAGTAATAATTTTAAGAGCTTTGAATTACTGCAACTCATACTCGAACGAACACATTCCATTGCAGCCATTCGAAAGCGTGAATAAACTCCGCACTCCAGTTCACCAGCAAACTCTGTCCCACCTTCAAAATAATTCACTTTATAAGCTTCGGAGAGAATAAATCCGGAGGAATTTACGAGTAAAATTATAGTTGTAAATGGATCGGAGGGGAAGCGAGGCGAGGGGCCGAGGTGGAAGATGAATAAGACGTCCTAATCCTGAGCTAATTGATTGGGCAGCGATTAGCGCAGCAGTCTGCCGCCCCCGGCCTGTTCCTACCTCACGGCGCTGGGCCACATTTATTATTGAGGACGCAGGGGGCGGGAGTTAGGGGTTAATCCTCTGTTTGATTCATGTACAAGAGCTCACCCTGTTCTGGACCCGGCCATTTTTTTCCAGGGAGGAGCGTCCAAAAGTTTGAAGGTATTAAATGTAGCAGAAATAATTGCTGCGCAACAAATAGGCGATTACGAAGCCCTACATTTTACAGATTCGGGCAGCCATTGTATTATGTATTGATTCCCCCAGGTTATAAAATGAAAGCCTGCAAAGAAAACTGAAGAAAATTACTAAACAAAGGTTCATTATTTCGGTAATATAACTAATTCTATTCTAATCACTGATCTAAGTATACCTATTAGGGGTATTGAGTTGCACAATATCGCCTCTAGTCTTGTCATTCCAGAATCATACGAAAATTCACCAATTCATTGTTCGACACATCAGATCGACCAGGAACGAAAGTAGTCACAAGCCTTCGGGTGCCTTCAGACTTTCTGGTTGAGCGTGGGAAGTGCTATCGAACAATTAACCCAGCTCAAATATTTGTAAGGTCTGTTGCGTAAGTTTGAAAGAGTAAATTAAGTCTGGACAAATATGCATCTTAAAGAAAATAAAATAAAATAAAGGAGTTCCTTGTCCGAAGAACAAATAAACTTGAAATCTTGGTTGAAGCTCATTAGCTACTACAGTTCTTGAAAAAAAAAAGTTCTAAGTGTTGCTGGTAGATAGATAGCGAACATCAATCACGTGGTGTACGGGCGTCCAAGTAGGTGTGGGGCCGTAACTTTGCTAGGCGATTACGATTATTTTACATGTATACCATGAAAATGATGAAGGGTGAGGGGTTGGTTTCCTGAAAATACCAATCAATCGGAGGGGTCAGCGCTGTTAGGTACTATCTCATTCAAGGCTGGTGGTGGTCTCTAAGAGGAAAAATGGCGAGGCCAGGATGATTGCGGACAGATGGCCGAGATAATTGCGACGTCGGGCTACAAGTTATGTGCTCCGTTTTTCCAAGAGAACTGTTGCCGATCACCTTCTGCTTATCACTCATCTCCTTACCTGGTAATTCACTTCTACATATCCAGAGACAGTTGTATGGGTTCGTCGTGAAGAATCTGTACAAAACAGATGCTTGCATCAAAACTTAGAGCTCATGAAGTTCTGCAGGCCAGACAATGGATCATTCCAAATCCGTTACGTTGGAAAGCCCTCCGCGATGCACCTCAAATCGTCATGCTACTATTCAAATGTCAGCAGTGTAGGTTGATTAGGTGCACAGGTGCCTTCAGGTTTTTAGCAGATCACTGATCTACTTACCTTTTAATTGGCTTCTACATATCCAAAGATAGCTGGACAACTTCGTCTTAAATGCTTCGTACGAAACAAAAGCTGATATCAAAACTTGAAGCTCACGCAAAACATGTTCGCCATCATGTCACTCCATGTTCGCTACTTTGGGAAGCCCTTCCCAATTTACCTTAAACTGTCATGCTACTATTCAAATGTCAGCGTTGTAGGTTGATTATGACGAAAAATGGTCTTTGTGCTCTCCCAGCTGAACAAGGCCTTCAAAGGTTTTCCAACGCCCCACAAAAGATAGCATTGAAATTTCTGCTGAAAGTAAGGACATAGAATTTCAATACTTACGATGGAACAGTACACTGTATATGGACACGCTTTAGAAATCGACGAGTAGAACAACTGAAATTTAACTATTTAATAAATCACCTAGCTACTTTTCACTTGTCCACAAGGCTTATTATATAAGACTTGATAAACCCGATTTCAAAAGGAACGCTTGAAGAAAAAAATGGCACTACTAGTATATCAGCCGATTCATTTCTCACATGATAGGTACTAAGCCATTTTTACCATATCCATGCACGTTTACATTCATATTCATGTTGACGTTCTTTTTCTTGTTGTTCAAGTTCTATTCCTAAGGGAGAGCGAACGGACGATCATGAAGCGTTCCGGCTGGGCTCAGTCCCAACTCGATTACAAAAGTGATTTTTGATCAAAGTTTCATTAGCTTTGTTTCATTTCCCAGAAAAAAGCTCCGGACGGCGCACAGTGGGGACACGGTGAAAAAAAAAATCCATTTTCGCAGATTAATTAAAAAAATTAAAAATGTATGCGATTAAAAGAATTCCTATATGTTAACATGCTCTTCTAATATACTTTCGGTAATATACTAGTTATTTTTTCAATACATTATGGCTGGAACGTTTGCTCCCTTGGTTTGCCTAATTTTTTTCTTGAAGTTTTGATCATTATTAAGAAGCTGTGCAAATTTCAGTGCCGTATTCCACCGTGTTCAGGTGTAGTGGAATGAAATGTGATCGAAGACCGACAAAAGCAATATTAATAAAATTTACTCAACCACCTGACCGAACCTCAATAATCAGCAACTCACTTCTCCGAAGCTAAAACCTACCTATATAAAACACCTACAGGTACATGCATATTTATAAAGAAACCTTAATTCAAACAACCATTATCATCGTGAAACCTCTAAAACGAAAAAGACAACTTTTCTTACGATAAGTTGGTAAATTATCACAGTCAAATTTTCACACCATTTCCCACTTTCATTAACATGATTTTTTCAAAATTACCAAGATTTGATGAAAAAATAATAATTGCATACTTCAGAAAATATATTTACTTCTTGTATTCTGAGTCGAATAAGCCCATTCCCAAGCCAAAACACTGACATATACCTAATGATCTAGATATACAACTATAATATAAACTGTTATGGATTCTTTGTTCCATGGGTTCATACCCCAAAAAATCAAAATCAACCTTCTTGATAAATAAAGTTGGTAGAATTGTTCCCCCTTCTCATCTCAGGTGTATTAGTAACAAAATTACGTTAAACCCCCATCCCTTTTCTTCCCCGAAGCACTTCATCAACTTTTGTGCCTAATAAGGCGTTAACCGTTTTGCCATTTCCATTATTTAATTTCCAATTTTCAACAAAGGTCCTGATTTTCCTTTTATTAATTTTCTACTGTTCCTTTTTGTCCCAAGTACAGTTTCATGCTCTCTCACTCTTTTTAGTTCTTCGGGGATAGGTTTTTCAGGTACATTTCTTGATACATCTGGTTGCACCTCTGTTATTAATCAAGTAAATAATGATTTATTTGCCAATTTAAAACCCATCAAGATCTAAGGAACCTATATGGCATCCTAAAATATCCACCATCCCCAAGGAAGGCATCCCAAGGCTGTTCCTCTTTTTCAAAATTCTATCGTTCTCCGATTCCGAAAATGATACACAACTGATGCGTTGTGATCAGACCAAACGGAGTTATACTCGTAATAAGACGAATGACGCGGTATAATTAAGGAAATATTCATTTGAAATCCATCCATTAATCCTACAACGTTTTTATCAACGGTCGTCATTTCTCTGACATTTGATTTAAAAAAATTTAATTAAATAAATTATCGGTTCTGCCGTAATTACTAGTCGCTCTCTCTCTTATATCTTATTAGCATCAATCACGAAAGCTCGTGTTGGCGACTAATAGGATGTCTCGTCGACGCGATTAAACGGCTGATTTATACGCGTGAAGACGAGATGTGGGCACCAATCATAATAATTCAGGGGGGCACCATCTCCGGCACAAGACAATGTCCCTTTGTGGAAAGACGACAGATTGTTGTCAACCTACGGTGGTTTTCGGCTTAAGAAGTTCGTTCGCTTCATTTTTCACTCAAACAAGTTTTAATTGCTCGAAACGGTACGGGTTCCCCGCGGGAGTTTTGTCTAGCTAAATTACGTTAGTTATTAGTCCGTCCGTAGCAGTTTTGTTTAACTTGTAGCGAACGGATGCTGTAACAATGTTAAACTATCTTTAGGAAGTTGGGTTTTCATCATGACCTTCGTGGATTTCTCGAATTTCTCTTGCTCTGTGTGGTTAGGAGTCTAGGTTATTGTACCGAAAATAACAATCCACTAGCGAGGAGAATCGGCCAAGGCCACCTAGACACACTCTCTAGCCAAAAACCATCTTACCGTATAAATGGTTTAATAATCCCCCCTCCCATCATTTCTCTTTCCTCCCGTGAATGGGAGACCATTACTTCTGCTCTCAAATGAATAAAATCACAGTGATTAATCGGAATCTTTTACGGAATTTTTATAACCGAACCAGCACTAAGGTTCCTTACTAAGGGTGCCAAGAAATATTTCGAATACCTCAGATCAGCATAGTGGAGATCTATCCTCATGGATTAGCTGAATTAACAGTGTCTCTCACAGATCAGCCAAGTTCGACTTTTGCAATGGAAAAGAATGACATATTGGGCAGATTGATTAGGTGAATGAAAAAACATGGGCTCCGTGCCCGGGCAGGAGGCAGCCCCACAGGACCCCCAAATGCTTTTGGTTAGACCCTATGGCATAAATTCAAGAAACATGGAATAAGCTTTAGCATCATCTTCATGTGTAAAACTTACACACCACCGGTAAGTATTCTCTGATTACGCGTCGACAAACCACCAGACCTAGTCCCTCTGCTTACAGTGCTATCTGTGGTTAGTAGAGCACCGGAAACTGACGGTGCAGGTTCTGGAGAACATACCATATCCTCGTCCTGGGTAAGTTCTGGGAACCCTATGTGTCAATATTACTCAACACTATCCTTCCACGTAATTTTCATGAGTAATCTTTACCCAACAATAGCCGTAAATGCCTTATAACAAGTTGAATATTGCTGATAGTAACGCTGACGTCATTTAAGTGCATAATTTTTATAAATAACAGGATAGAAGCGTCGTCTCGAGCGGCTTCAAGCTGGGGGAAAAAACAGCAAAAAACAAGAGTGGCTTGACTTTATGCTCGAACCAAGCCATCAAATTAGCGAGAACTAGAAGCAAGATCGTCTCGAAATGAAGAATATTAGCAAAAATTTGCGAGAGATGATATTATCCAATCTAGGATCGGTGGTACCCCCCCCCCCCCCACTCCATCAAGAACCTCAAAATAGTCAAGCAAAAGGACCTCGCACTGCTCATTTCTTATTTTTTCATATTCATTATATTTCCATCTCTCTTTATGGTGACGATGTGAATTTTGTGGTTAAGTTTTCACTACTTAGTTCCTTCGCAAATGCTTCTTGAAAGAAGCTGTTGGCTTCAAGTCAATTATTTTATAACTTTCATAATATAAGTACATAGTTCCTTTGAAAAATTGTTTAAATTAAGCCTTTTACTTCTAGTAAGACTTATAATGTTTTTTGAAACGTGGTATGATATGATAAAAACTGCATTTTTTCAAGTTTTTCGAAGTTTTTGTAGTTAATTTTGACTGGCTCTATTTATTAAACGACTATTGTCCATGCAAAACGAATGTGATAGTATTTTACCCTTTCAGAATCCATTTTATGAATGAGAGAATGAGAAAAGCACGGAGAAAGTTCTGTTTTTGGTGAATGTGTGAACTTTACTCAACGATAGCCTTAAGCGAGCTTAATATCACGCTGTCCTTCTAGGGTTAAACAACAAACAAATAGAAGCTGAAAACTCCACTCTGTTAGGAAAGTAGAAAAATGGACATTATTTTCCACTCTAAAAAAGTTTACGAAGGAAAAGGTGGTCAGGAAAAGTAAAAAATAATATTTTCCACTAAACAGGGCTCTGTTGCAAAAGTGAAAAAGGACATTCACTAAATTGGACTTTTTCTGGAAGGTAAAGTATAAATGTGACACCACTTTATTCCATTCTCGCGTAACGGTTTTGAGTATCTAGTCAAAGGGCCCATGAGTTCCATGATAAGATCGGAAAAAGCAGTAGGAACTATACGTGAAAATTTCTACGCAAAGTTCTTTTCCCATTCAACTAATTTTCCTAAACTCCGTGAGAATTTGATCAGCAACACCAGCTAATAATAATTTCACCAATAATCCAGCTGGTAGTGGATAACTTCCCGCTACATCAGCATTTGTATTCTTTGGAATTTTTAGGTGAACAGCGCTCGGATTAATAATACAGGGTGACTTAGATTTGAGTTGAGGTTCAAAATTAAGGACTTTCAGGTTCTTCAGATGAGTAGTTAACTACTGCAGCGGTCACGAAACTCCCTATTTATTGATTACTTGTTAGAATTAAAAGGGTGTTATTTTCTGTGGGACGGTTAGTTTTCTGCTTATAATTGTATGTAGTAATCAATGTTATTGCTCCTCGCTGCCCCACTCTCACGCCAGCATCATCAGCGAAGAGGTCGTCTTTAATGCCCTGCCTCTTTTTCCGGGTCACCGTGATGCACACTGACTTGGTTCATATGAAGAACCATGAATAATTTCATACGAAGACCAATAACCCCGCGGGGCTATCAACTACCATCAGATAAAGGCGGAGAAATCCAGTAGTCTGCCAGGAGTTTCGCCAACACGTAGAACTACGCCTTGCATTGCCAGGTTTGTGTCGACTGATAGGTAGGATTAACTAGGATTGCCCTTGTTGGCAGGCTTGAAGAGATTGTTTCTTCTTTTTTTCTATTTGAACGAACTGCCACTACAAGTCAAGACCAATAAAAAGGATCATCAATTTAAAAAAAAAAGCTAAATGCATCTGATATGAAGATCGACCCAAAACTCATGAATCCGTTATTTTAGTGTCGGGAACGGAGCCGAACAAACAATTCTCCTTCACAGCTACATATTTCTATTATGATAGCTGAATGTATCGTCCGTTTCAGAGCTTGGACAATGTTACAGTATCGATTGCACATCACTCAGAAACCTGAAAATCAAGTAGAGCATCATAGATTGAACCAATTGATTGGGTCCAATGACCCAATGACTTGACTAAACAGCAGTATATGCCATTTAATGGTTCGGTTGTAGGAATTTGTGCTCTGCAGACCATAGTACAGTCGATGAAATTTCAAAACGAATATGTACTCTTGCTGACATATATATATCTGAGTTGTTCACCAATTTGATATATTCAGAAGTTTCTCAGGTAATAGTGTCTGAATTTTAAGCTTGAGATCTTGTCCAGAAGTCCTGAAGAAAGACTAGCAGTCCGTCTGCACCGATGCAACCAAGTGAAGTTTTGAATATAAAATGGAGAATTGTATCCCAATGATCTCATCAGCTAACTTCTAAGAGCTTTACTATGTCGGTCAGAAGAAAGGACGTGACCTTACTCTATAATGTGCTAATGGCTGAGGTCAGAAGTCGACAAGTTTAGTAAGTAGCTACGGTATTTCAAACATTTTTTCAAGCCCGATATATAAAATTAGGTGCGTGTTAAGTAAATCTCCGTGCCACAGAAACGTCAGGAGTGGAGAGAAGTACTTCATCCATTTCCTCCGAGAGCCGCGACCGTATCGCTCCTGGTTATTTATGAAGTGTAAACAGAGAGAGCATCGGATGAACTACTACACTACTTAGGATTAACGCACTTTCGGCTCCGGTCTCTATAACTCAGGATTAGCTCCTATTTCACCCCACAGAAGCATCCAGCCAGCCTTTCGTGAATTAAGTGCCGGCTACATCTATTCTTACTCAAGTTCAATTCAAGTAAAAGCCCCCTCACATACGCCGTCCCAGGCTGACTCGGAGAAAGGGTTCGATCGCCGAAAACGTATAAGTCTTCCGGAGCCGTATCGCTGCTACACCCTACGACGATGACCGGCCGTAAATCGCAGTCTTTTAACGTTGTTTTTTATTCAAAAGGGAAAGAACGGAATACACCAGATTTGGATTCGTTTCAATTACTGAGAATCCCGTTAAAAAATGCCCAACAATCGGAAATCTGCCAGTCACATTCATGGAGAATCGGTGCCCCGATCCCGATCAACTTGATACCATAATTTATTGTTTTATGCTTTCTATTGTTTTTTTAAGCTCTATAGATGCTTATAGGATTTTTGTATAGCAGGTGTTAACCAGGAATAGATTGTACAGCTCATTTCGGACAAAAAGTGTCTCTTAAACTTCTTTTAGGAGACTCGAGGAATTTTAATTTTAAGATTTTTTTCGTGTTTTCGATCTCAATTCACTAAAACGGCCATAACTCCCTTAATTTTGATTGTACTGTTGGAAAGAGCGTTAATTTTTCTATCTCCTTCGATTATAAAAAAAATACAGATTGAACCAATTGGTGAAAAATCAATCGGAAAAGTAAAATTTTGTCAAATATATTCAGAATTACCACTTTTTTCAATCTATTCTTCTAATTTAGCCTGTAACCCTGAAGTATGAGCCTGTATCTCAACTTTTTAAAAGTGTGCTCAAAATTGGTTGTAAAGAAGAATTTAGTAGAGTAAATTTCATTTGAATGCGGGAAAAATGGTTTTTTCTAAGAAAACCGACGTTTTTAATGAAAAATGTACTTTTCATACTATAATTACAACTTAAGAGCTCGGTGCCCCTGTCAATCCTTTGAAACCTGAGTCACTTGATCTCTTCGAGCCCTTGGAGCCACGGCTTTGTTGCATCCTCAACTTGCTCATTACCTAATTCGTTCGCCCTTGAAAAGCTGAAATTCTGGCGCATATTTTAGGACAATAGACTGAATTTGAAGTGTAGAATTGTTTTAGAACTACAGAATATGAAAAAAGTGGTCATTCTGAAGATTTGACAAAATTCACTTTATTAATTTGATTTTTCACCAATTGAACTGAAATATAATATTTTTTGATACACTAGGGAGATAGAAAATTTGACGCTCTTTCCCATGGTATAATCAAAATTGAATTTTCTTAAGTGCAATAATTAAGTACAGTATTATTAAAATACAAAAGGGAGTAATGGCCGTTTTGGTGAATTAAGATCGATAACACGAAAAATATCTTAAAATTGAAATAACTCGAAAACGAAGCCTCTAAAAAACGTCTAAGAAGATCTTTTGGTCCGAAATGATTTGTACAATCTATTCCTGGCCGGTGACAGGTTCCTCAGGTTAACACCCTGTACGGTTTCGTTTTACCACATAATAATTCAAATTTCCACATACCTTTAAAAACTGCTTGTTGAAGATGTTTTTCGGCGATTTCCTGCTGAAATCAATAAATACAAATAATTTACTATGTTTTCCCGTAAATACTATGTACGCTTATGAAATTTTGAGATTTCAGCTTGAAAGAAAAAATAGATTTGGGAGAAGAAGGAATTAGCTTTGGGATGATCCCAGTTGATTGCGGCCTATTCATTGTCAGGTTAAACTCCTCAGGATTCTCCTTAATAAATTGCAGCTTGAGAGAGAAAAGATGATAGAAAATAGATTTAGAAACCTATTAGCTGAAAATAATGGGAACACCCAATAAAAATAAGTACAACTGTGATAAAAAGTTAATTATAACTTCAACGAAGGAATTTTCAATTATAATTAATTCTTAGGTTTGTTCGAGGTGATAAAATATTGCTGACTGATTATTACCTAATTAAAAAGAGTCTCAGTTAAAAAAAAAAAAAATTAGTTATCTAAAATTAAATGTAAAGCTTCAGCATTTTTTCGGTCCTCCAAAAGACAGTTAACAGACCGAAAACGAACAGCCGATAGGAAACTGAGGAGGAAATCCAGTTGGAAGAGAGAAACAGATAGATTCATATTCAAATAGACTCGCGTGGATCTCGAGAAAATGTCTTTGTCATCAAAAGAAACTTTATTGTAAAACAATACAATACATTTACATTTTAGCTGCGTTTAATGGGGTTATAACTATGTAACATGGAACATGATGGGAGGTGCCTATTCAATAATAGTACTCGCTGTAGTAGTATGATATTGCATAGGTGTAGATATAAATATAAATACGTAGGTAAATATAAATACATAGCATAATATAATCTTAGATAATAGAAATGGGTAACAATAATATATGGTACATCGGTAGTTAGATCGAAGAATCCTAGGATCACTACTAAGCCAAGTACTTTCTCTCTCCCATTCAACCTCCTATTCGAAAAAGTTGGTGAGGCTGTAAGTGCTACTGGTGCTAGGATTTCGTTAGGAGGGTCAGCTATGCGCTTAAACAATCGATCGACTGACCTTTGCAGCACCTCCTTTACTTCCGGTATTTCCAGGTCATTATGTATGTTGGCATTCTTAACATATCATGGCGCGCCAGTTATTAACCGAACTGATCTATTTTGGAAAGTCTGGATTCTTTTTATTTGCGCATTGCAAGCTGACGCCCCGATCTCGCATCCGTACATCCATATAGGGCGTATTACCGACAGATAGATTCTTCGTTTTAGATGTAGAGGAACAGTGGATGAAGACTTCAGCTACGGTCGTAGTTGGGCTAGGCGTGAGTGTACTCTCTGAACGATCTAAGTTATGTATGGTTCCGATTTATAGCACTGAACGTGTGTATCTCACAACGAGACAAACCAACATTTCAGGATTTCGGCAGAATTTCCACACAAACAAGCGCAAATTAAGGTGTTAGCCATCATTGCAACGAGATGAGAAAACATCATCTTACTGGTCCTAAATAAAAATTCATGAGAAAAACCGTTTTTGGTTTTCACTTTGGGGATTTGGGGGTGAATACCCTTTGGCAACAAAATGGCCATTTGGTTTTACCTATTCACACTGTCTTGGTTGGTCCAATAGTTAAATACCCGACTCAGTAGTTGGTTTTCATGCACCTTTAAATTTTGCATTGCTCCTGCAAAAACCATGTTAGCAATTGTGATCAACGAAAAGCTGTCTATAACTTTTCTTAACATTGTCGTGGCTGAAAGAGATCCCCTGCATGGCAAAGGGGATTCGGAATATTTTGGAAGTTGATGTCCGTCACTAAGCGTAGCATCCCAGCGCCCGCAAGCGCATAACGTCCCAACGTCCACTCAGTGACTATCTGATCCGACTCAGTAACTGATCCTCTCGGAGATGATATTTCAGGTGCGTAGTTTTATTGTTGACACTGTCGTGGTTGTATCTAGTTCTATCATTTTTATGACCAAGATTCCATCCGATGAATGTTTTCATAACTTCCTTAAAGGTTATAATTAATGAACATTGGAGGAACCCTGAGGCATCCAAGCGGTTTCTTACAATCTCAAGGAAACGCGCAAAAGCCCCTCTATCATTGAGGCGCAAAGACCTTCGCAAACTTGTGGGTCTTCTTACTGGTCACTGCCCCCTAAGGTATCACCTAAACAAAATTGGTAAGGCCAGGACAGTAGAATGCCGGCTCTGCTGCGAAGAGGCGGAAACAGCAGTACACATACTTTGTAATTGTCCTACTGTTGCATCAACTAGATTCCGGCATTTCGGGAAGGGTGCCCTAACACCCTCTGATATTGCCTTGGAAACGCCTGAAAACCTCCTACACTTTGTGAACGAAGAGGTTATTAAAAAGGTTATGAATTAAAATGGGGAAGCGTCACAATAGATCCTAGCGGTCTCAGTGACCAGGGGCTCCTCCCATCCCTTATCGAAAAAAAACCCCTGAGGCACGAGTACTTCTGTCACAATGTGTTCTTGAAGTTGAAAATAATATTGTCGTGGCTTTTAGTTTTTAACATGGTCGTCGACATTCCAAATTACCAAAAGACCAGGACAATTAAAAGAGATTCATGCGCTACCATTGTGCTTTTTGCCTTGGAGATTACATATAACTAAAATCAATATAAAAAAATGCCAGTAATTTTGAAAACTTTTTTTACAAATTTTTTTTCTGATCAAAATTGCCCCTAGTTTAGGAGTCACCCAACTACGGACATACGATCGTCTCTATAATGCAATCATTACATAACTGTACATTTTTTTACTGGTTCGGTGTTTGATTGATCTGAAACGGATTCGTACTTTCTTATGTTTTGATGTTTTGATTGTCCCACCCCCCCCCCCCCCCCCCGATCAATTTTAGTAGGTCGATCACTATTGACTAAGCCTTGATTCAGAAGGACCTGTTCAAAATCCGTCCAACGATCTTAACCGTACGAAACTTCATAAGGTATCCAATTCACCCTTTTTATGGAGGTTATGTAAATGCCACATACGTTAAAAATGCCGTATAGCTACTTCAACTGGAAGAGTGTTTCAGAGTTCGGTGTGTTTTTAATTCTGTATGTTGTCAGTTTGTGTACGAATCGAATAAACTGTGAAACCAGCTTGGAGCAGGTTATTTGAAATCCATCCCAAGTATTTACACGCATTGAATCAAATATAATCTCCTGTGTCTGGCTGCTAAGTACTGGAGACGTTGTTGAAATTTTGTTCAAAGGTAAAAAAAAGGTAAATGATTTCTTTTTCTTCCGATTTCTAGGTTAACAGATGATTTCCGTTCCAGCTTGTGTCGAAATGTTTGAATCAATCGCAATATTTACGTCTCTGGACTACTTATATGTATAGTGCACCCTACATGCGTGAAAAAAACGATGAGAAGAGTGTTGTTCTGGAACTTCACCAGTAGCGTGGTATGATCTTCCAACTGTTCGCCGTGGGCTCCCCTATCTTGGCTACCTCCACCTATTGGTGTGGTTCCGGAACTACTCTATACTTACAAATTCTTAATGGTGTGTTGATGAAAAGGTTTCATTCTACGTCCAACACTAACCGAATGGCAGTCATTTGAACCTAAAATAAACGTTAGTAGGGCACGGGATCTCTGAAAACGGGGCCAGCACTGAGATTGTTAGTATAATGGTCTGAACTATACTGATTTGCTTACAGAAATAACATACCTTTGTTTGAAAATTGCGCTTAGTGATGAGATGTGGAAATCATGTGGTTCTGGAAAGTTTTGAAGGAAATGATATAGGAGGAAAAAACTCGATTTTCTTTTACTACGTAGATATCTGAGTGAGCTTCTCCTTTTCAGAGCTTTGCGAGGCGCTATCTCGGAGATCTTTATGTGTCACGTGGCTTTTGGCGTCATCAAAAAACCGGCGAGAATAAGTCTATCTCTCCTCCGTGGAACTGACGAAGAAAAGCTACGGGAGAGAGAGAGAGAGAGAAAAAAAGAAGAAAAAAGGAAAAAGAAGACGGGACGAGGATGTGGAATAAGAGATAGGGGGAAGGGCGGAAGTGGGATAAGGCTCAAGAGACCGCTAAAGGGGGCGGGCTCAAGAATAGCAATATAGGAAGAAAGTGGGAAGAGAGGGAAGAAATGAGGAAAGAGGGGGTGGTAATAACTCTTGGGCTCCGAGACTAAATCATACCCCCCTCGCTTCGTTCTCTTCTCCGAGACTCCTTTTCCACCCTCTTCTCCTCGGATCCCCTTAGATCCCGAACCTTCCCCCGCGTAGCCCGGGGATCCTGCGTTCCTACCCCCTGAAACTCTGGGGGCGCTCCGAGCAGTGTTACCAACCATCGGACACCAAATACCTTAACAATCCTCGAAAAATTACCGTACATGTTTGTGCATCAATTTAAAAAATATATAATTTCCATAAAAAACTAAATATAAAAGTGAAAATATTTAAAAAATAAAGTTGAATTTACTAAAGAAAACAATGTTTCACATTTATTGTGTGATGTTTTGCTTGAACTCTACAACCCCTCTAAGTAAACTGATGTTGGAGTAGCTATCAGCATTGACCCTTCGAAAAATGAACACTCTCTGAAAATACGCATCAAGTTGCAACCTGATACTACTTCTTAAGACCTACTTACCTACGGCACTGTTTACAACAACACAATTTCAACTTCCAAAAATTTGCCTATTCTCTGTTCTTTAACTACTAAGTACCTATACACTATCCAATTAATTTTTTTTATAGTTCCAATTTTACTCTTTCTAGGCTCATCTGTAGCACCAGGCCTACAGAAGTAGAAGTAGTAGTACCCCGGTAGTCATGGTTTTAAGATCTGCAATTGTCTTGCGTCTAGGAATCTCAATTTGGATTTTATTAGCTGCTCTGGTAACACTTTTGACATTTTCATGTCTTTGCTTTGGCACATAAACTGAAAAATCGTCACGAAAACTTGCTCACGCGATACCAAAATAAGATATTTTGTTTTGGTTCATTAGTTTCAACCATTTCCGTACTTCTTCCAGTTCAAAACGATCAGAAATAAGAAAACACACATGAAAATGTCCCAATGTGTTGCAGACTCGTATGCAAGCATTTGTCAACATCATGGAAGAAAAGGCTCCATTCATTTGTTTGGCTAGTTAAGGAGGTTCATTATTTGAAAAACTAAATCAAAATGGAATAGAGAATCAGTCTTGGGCGTTCCCCTGGTTCCTGGTACAAGTGGGAAAGATCCCAACCTAACCCACCTTGGTTCCACTGCCTTTTCAGCGTACCTGAAGATAATTTTTAAATGAAGTTAAGCAGATGAGATGAGTTGTGATTCTTCCAATTCCACTATATTTGTGGAGTTACCCCGAAAAATGTGTAAGTTATGGCATTTTTGAAGTTCCTCCTTTTACAAGTTTCTTCGACTTCTACTCCTCACTGCTTCCCCAGAACCAAATAAATCGAGATAATTCCTATGTTTTTGTGTTCACCAACTACAATGGTGCATAATCATTCTGAAACGATTCCCAAACATCATCGAGCTACCATCGTATTCATATAATTTTCAATTACCCAGTCTATTTACTGGAGATTCATGAATTAGAAACGCTGAAAATTCTTTCACTGGGGTTTATTATTGAATTGGCTTGCGTTCATGATTTGAATTTCTACTAAGCTTTGGATTATTAATTCAGTGTGCGCGTTTCACAGTATAGAGCGATTATTGAATTTCAGGAGATATGCGTGGAGCATGTAAATCTGTTCTCGAAAAACGAGGTTCATAAAAAATAAAGAAACGGTTTAAAATAATTATGCGTTAGTTATTTCAATATTGATTAGGTATTATTTTTCAACAATTTTTGATTCACTTGACGGGTAACATGTTTATTGAATAAAATGTTTTAAATAGTAATGTAAATACAGCGGGACCAACGATTGTTTTGTAATCATTATGTTCCTAGTTTCGAACAATGTGGGTCTTATTTTTCTAATTATTTCGCATACGATATCCATGGGTTTTGAATGTAAATACAGCGGGACCAACGAAGCCTCCCCTTCCCCCGCCTAAACTCGATATTAATGGACTTAAGAACCCTTTTTTTCATATGCATATTTTTTTTTTCAATGATTTTACAAAAGTAAACGTTGCCTAACGCACACCAACTTTGTTTCGTCATATGAGAAGCCCCATGTTTTATTGCATACATGATTTTACTCCCAAATACCTATATGAAAATTTGACCCCTCAATAGATTTTTTTCAGATCGCGCACCTCAATCAGCAACCACACCAAAATGCATAGCTGCACGGTCGTGGACTCCGGCTGAAGTCGTTCTTTTTGGGATAAAAATATTCATTCATTTATTTTTATTCTGCATGCTTTTAGAAAGGCTCTCAAATATGGCCTCATAGCTCACTGCTCGTGTGCACCAACTACTTTTTTTTCGTAAAAGAACATTCTTCCTATTCCAGATTCTGATTCCACATTTGATTTCATGACAATTTGATCCCTCATTTAATTTTCAAGGCCGCATGCAGTCCGTTCGGGTTTGCTAACATTTTGCCAAATTTTGCTGACTTGGTAACTGTGCGCTCTTGACGAACGGGCTGTGCGCAGATGACAAAATCGAATGAGAGATCAATTTTTCATGAAACCGAGCTCAGGACGATTATAGCGCAGAGAAAAATTTGCTCGCATTAGATGTTTTTGGCAAAGGGCATACAGATTTACAAAATAAATAAATAATAATAATATTTTTAGCTTAAAAATAACAATTTTAGCAGAGGTGCACAACCTTGCAGTTGTTCATTTTTGAGCGCTCGCTGAATGCATGGCTCACATCAAATTTCTAAATTCAAGTCAATTTTTCTTGTAATTGAGCGTGGAATTTGAATCTGCAATAATAAATGGGGTTTCTCATCTGAAAAACACAATATTGATGTGGTTTGCGTACCTTTGCGAGATACCTTGAATAAAAAAATAAACTGATTGAAACCACCACCATAGAGCACGGCTGTGTGGTGTATGTGGGAGTAAAATTCCAGTAAAAAAAAACGTAAATGAAAATGTGGGAAAATAATATTGAGGCTGAGTGTATTAGCGCCATTTGTATGATTTAGATGGTAGAATTATTGTCTGAAATCGCTTCTGCATTCGCTTTCAAATTCTTTCACATTTATCAAAAGACAGTGCTTTCGTGGAATCAAGTGAGCGATCAAGCCAGGGGAGGCGATCATCAAAGTCGCTCTGCGTGGTAGCGCAACAAAACAGTTCTACACTAGGATTCGAGATCATTCCTTCATGTTGCCTTTAATTTATCCTAAAATATGTCAGTTGTTGCCCATACCTGGTATATGGACACTTTGAATTAAACCTCCAAATAATTGAATTACACTTACCTCAAAATTTAGTTGTCTGTAATCGATCACATGACTGAATAGATCACTTGGCTGTGTTGTGTTAAACTGTTTTAAACTGTGTTAAGCTGCGTTAAACTTTCGGCGAATTGGATTAGACTTTTATACGTAAAATGTGCTGTACCACCACTTTTTGCATTGACTTTGTAAAGATTTTTCGTTTGACTGTTGTAATGAGTTCGTTTTTTCTGTACCGATTTTGTATATATTTTCTATACAAGATTTCTGCTTAAAATTATACATCATGTGAAAGTTGATCTTTTTTCTACCACAGATTTGCTTAAGGTCGAATTTATTTTGCAAAAAGTTCAATTCATTTTGCGAAAAGTTTAATTCAATTTGTGGAAGGTGCGAATCCCATAAAACAACCCTGTTATTTTCTGGAAGTCTAAAAATGGCCGTTGGTGGCAATGACAAAATCATGGAATGAGGAGGAAGTTGTTGATTACTCGGAGAAAAACCACATGGTGGAAAGCTTCCAACAAAAGTTATAATATGCATAATAAAAGTTAAAAGTGCATAATATGTCAATTTTGTATAAAATAGTCGGTACCCATTCTGCATTTTACCGTTTCTTTGTGTACGGTATTTGAACGTTTACTGTACATTGTATGTACACACAACTTACCGTACAAATACGAGATTTAACGTACGGTTGGCAACTCTGGCACCGAGCGGCAACAGTGTTGGGGGTTGTTCCCGTCTCCCGCCCCCGCCAAGGGGGATCAGAAGGAGGGGGGAGGAGCGCCGCATCGCGCTCCGGCGCTCCGAAATGAATCCTATTCATCTCTGTCAACCCTCCTCTGCCTCCGCCGCTCCCACTCCGCTCTACTTGCCCGCTAGGCCCTAATCTACAATTCCACCTCTTCCCCTTCCAATTCCACTTTCTACCCCTCCACTCTCTTCCTATTCCACTTTCTCGCCGCTACAGGGGGTGGCTGTAGTAATAAGTCTACTGAACATCACCTGCAGATTAATACCTCGGTAATGAGATCTGCTGGAACTTCTTCTTATCTTGAAAAAATGTTGTACACTCGAATGTGTACAACAATTTCTAGCTCATGACCATATGGGCGAATTTTCCAACGTAATCCTATCAAATTTATGTTTTTTAGAACTAAAATTTGAGTACATCGAGCTCAAAGAAATCTTTAACTATCAATTTTTTTCTCTAAAAACTTCCATACAGATTTTGAATTTTGAAGATTTTTTGTACTTCTATCGACTTTTTATAGCTGTTAATTGAATTTGAGTGCAGTTTCCAACATATGTTAGAGTTTCAATTTTTATTGACCTAGTTTTTGCTTGACCCGTGCAAAATTTGTTAAGAATTTAAGGGCTTTAGGTGCGAACAGACATAAATACATAAAAATCAGAATCCGAGTTGAGTAACACACTCCTTGCTGAAGTTGAAAAGTGTTCAACAACAAACCCATTTTTCCTTCTGGAATATTTGGAATATTGGAGCAAAAATGAAGTTTCTATCTCAATATTATCGAGATTTATCGTCTTTATATGACAAATTGTGACATACTATGACATATTGAAATTACACGTGTTTCTGTATACCTACAAAAATTAGTTAAAATACAGAAATCAATTTGGGTTGTCTCAACGAATTATTGTCCGGGTGCTTCAAAATGTAGAATTCTGATGAGTTTTAGCTTGGATAATTTGTACCAAACTCTGTACGTTAAAAACCAATTTTCTAGTTTTGGTCAAACCGAGATTTGGGCTGGTGAAAGACGAGAAAAGTCTTTCGAGGTTTAAACTTCAAGGTTCCAATGGTTTCCTTTGAAAATTGAGGAAATCTACGTTAAGTAGTGTTAGGCAGCGAGTGGGCGTTATTGTTCTCTCAAATTTTGTGATAAATTTGGTTCGAGAGAGATTATTCCCATTTTTCTACAATTCTCACTTTTTCGTCGGAAAAGGAAAATTACAAGGATGAAACGGCTTCTGACGAATCCGTGGTAGTAGTACCCTCCATTTGCAGACATTTTAGAAGAAATTGAAAATAGAAACTTGTGCCAAGCAAACTCTTGGTATAATTGAAACGATTGATACACAAACCCGGCAAACCACCAGAAACGAAAAGGTTCAGCAAGTTATTTCTATTGGTTGATCAAGAGGCAGGAAGTAGCGGCTAGAAGAAGTCGCAAGCGGATTGAAGAAAAATTTCCAGTTGGTTCTAACGGTCTTACTCCAGGTTTTACACAGTTGGAAAACTTGTGTGAACGCGCTGTTGTGCAGCGTAACGAGGCGAGCTGTCACAGTCAGTTTTGTTACGCCCATACCAGTTAAGCCATAACCGATTCTCCCCATACCAGTTAAATGCACACCAGTTTCGAAGGCTATTGGTGGGTTCTGCGAAACCGGCGGTACAGATACATTCGACAATACGCTAGAAATGTCTACTATACTTCTCACAGTTATGTATATTTTTAATAATTTTCAATGTTTGACTTTACCAATGGTCATAGTGTTATGGCCTCCGTTACGACTTGAGGTTTAAACGGAAACTTTGCTGAGCATCTTTCAATTTAAAAACTTCGTTTAAGCTTCGAGTTTGCGTTTACCGTGTGTAGAACCTCTTATCGTCGAATTTTACAAAACTGTCGTTTAAATGTTAAAATTCGACACTGTAGAAGAAGAAGGCTAGACATCAGCATAGTCTTCTGGAACCATGTGACCAGTTGCTGTTTTCAGGGATCGCATATTTATAACCTTCTTAAACTGGAAGGGAACCTTGAACTCACTCGCTACCGTTTGTATGTTTCTGCTTTCTGTGGTTCAGAACTAGTTTATCCAATTACCTGTCTGTAGAAATGCGTGTAGAGAACCGAAATTCGAATAAGAATAAAACTCTGCCATACTTTGGTCTACATCCGTTCTATTTGACATATGAATGTCACGTGGTGGCATGGTGGCATACTCGCAACTGCACTTGAAACTAGCTGTATTGTCGGACAGGGCTGAAAGACTTGACAATCATAGATTTGTTTGGACATAAACCCTGTTGCTAAATACCTTCACCCCAGCAGCAACATTACTGTATCTTGTTAACGTTCTTATTTGGCCCTCAGTTTGTTGTAGCATAATTCACACATTCGCTCATAATTCACACAATCTCGGTAAAAATTCATACCTTAATCTTATAATTTTGGAAATGTTTTGGATATTCTCAAATACAGGAGGCCACCTCGAAAACTATCAAATCCGCAATGTCCTCATCGTTGGAAATATCATCTGATCTAAATGTCATTTACGCTCTTTTCAAATACAGATTTAATGAAATACAAAGGAATAACCTACAAACGACACCCAAGTGAAACCCAAGTTCACTTCTAAAATCTCACATTGTGGGGTTTAAACGCCCATTGATCGTTCAACTTGAAGAATAGACGAGCTCTTATCACAAACTACAACCGTGGTTTGAGAACTTGAACACTTCGTATAAACTACACTCGCCGTTTGGACAGCAGTGAAAGCGTTGAATGAGGTTTAAACTAAGGTGACCATCCGTCCCGGGACAGTCCCGCTTTTTAGGTTAGTGTCCCGCTGTCCCCACATTTACAAGGGGGACGCGATTATGCCCCGCTTTGGCAGGATAAACAAATAAACGTCCCGCTTTATATATTATTTAATAGTAAATGCTGAAATAAAATGTTCTTGACTGACTCTTTCACAATATAAATATAAAAGCAACAAGGAAATTGCATACACTTAAGACTTGAACGTATTGTTAATTTAACTGATGGTCCAATTAGTTAATTGTGCTACAATTACTACCTGAACAGTAAAGTTTTTCCTATTCTTATTTCTGTAAATTTAAGTGCTCAAACAGATAAAATAATGAGTTTAGGACGTTTAGTTGTGTCAATATAGAAAATATCTTTCACACGGTATCTGGGGGAGGGGGACTCCCTGACCACCATAATGTGTGTTCTGCTTTGGGATCATTAAAAATATGGGCACCTTAGTTTAAACTAGTCTTATAATCCTGGCCCTCAGCGGACATAACCAGGGAGAATCCGTCAAAACTTCGCGTCAATCTACGATTATGTTGGAGTTCTCATATTTTTCACGGTAATATGTACACATGTCCTATACATATTTTAAGAAAGACTGCAATGAGTGGCAGTGGAACGATGTTCAATTGTAACCAAGTCCCCGCAGGGAGAACCGAGCGAAAATTAACTGCGAGCTGGGGAATTCAAACGAATGATATCCAAACGAGGGCCCTCGAGCGGTTGACAAACGGACATCACCTCTCCCTCTCATCTCTTCCACCTTGATGATTAGTCCATGCAACATTCAGGCCTTGTAGCCCTGCACCTCCCGTATTTATAGCTTATTAAATATTTTGAAGTTCAAGCCCCCACCACCGACCGTACGGAGGGTGAAACAGTCAAGTTAACTCAATCACGTCCCAGTTTGACCCCCAGGGAAAGGGGTGAAGTTAAGTGATGAAACATGGAATTTGTCAATTTCAACGTTGGTTCACCATCAAGGTCAGGCGGCAAACTTTGGTTTGGATATTTAAACATTTCATCGAAGCTGCTGATCATTTACTTGGTTTTAAGTTACTTGGTTTACTTGGTTTAAGAAGATGATAGAAATTGCCTTGTTTGAATCATAGCCTAACACTCTATAGTATACATTCATATCTGAAAGCACACATGCATACCATAGAACAGCAAAAACAAATTAAATATAGTCTTTGGATAAAATGTCAGTCACTTCTGAGAAACGGGAAGAAGGGTCCTCAAACGTCCGATTGGGAATATTCCGCACCACGTGATTATTTTCGAGAAGTCTTCAGGATAATGGATTTCATCAAAGCCGGAAGATCGATTTTCGAATTTAAATAAAGTTATTATTTAAACTAAAAACGTAAACTAATGTTTTTCAATAAAATAAACTTGAGACAGTTTGTTCAAACCGTGGACCTTGCTTAAAGAATTCAGAGTTGAAAAAATCGTACGTCTCTCTCTAGAATTTTCCGAACTTTACCGAAAAAAAAAATTGTTGAATTTTAAAATGACAGTTTTTGGTTTTTCCAACAATTATCAGAATTTTTCCAACTTCATTTTTTCGTGAAATGTTATGTGATATGTTCTCTCGAATCCGGATTGTTAATATTTCGCTCACGACGTTCATATATGATGAAGGTCTAAATGGACTGGCAAACTGTTTTACCCATACCGAGCAATAGAAAATTCGATGTAAAATTGTTTTCAGAGAGACTTTTATTAGCAGTGTCTTTTCCTCTCGTGGGGCGCCTGACTTTCTTCCTGGACCTAGTTTTTCATTTTTGTTCGATAACTTGAAAATTTTATCAGGCTGTGAGCACATTGGTGGGGGTTGTTATTGGAAGGTGGTTAACCCCATAAATTTGAAAAAAAAATAGAAAAACTCCAGGATTTTTCCAACCTTGAATTGTACGCAATTTTTGAAGTGACCATCTATCTGACACTATAAAGTTTTGGCATAACAAAGGCAAGCACACCCACTGCAGTATTATAGGTTCCTTAGCGTCAATGGTTCCTGAAATCTTTCCTAATAGTAAAATTATGGAAGAAGATGTTTCATCCTTCGATGGTGCGACTAACGTTCCTACTTCGACCAAATAACGAAAATTAAACTGAATGAAGCTCAAATGTTTTGATGTTGACTATAAAAGTGTGAGGATTTTATTCGTCATTTTAATATTTTGCAAGATTGGAATACGGGTAGTTCCCATTAGTGAATCTTACCTATGTAAATTCTATGGATAAAACGGCAGTAGGTATTTTATGAAACTTGCCTTCAACAATTATGAGAACATGAAAGAACACAGATCACCATCAGAAACGATACCCCTCTCCGTCCCAGTTCTTTAAATGTTCGGCACTTCCCTTCCCTGTTTTTAATTTTAAAAATTTCGTGAGGAATTAACGCGTTTTTATTAGTTGCACCTGTAATAAACATGCACATTACAATGTCAACATATAAGATGTTTCGAAAGCATGATATGCATTTTATTGCGTTTTTTTTTTCTTTAAATTTGTCTCTCTTGAAGGAAGGAAAACTGTGATAGCCCTTTATTCCCCTGTACTGTTCACATGTGATTTATCCACAATATTGTTCATCCTTGTATTCTAGAGGCTCATTCATCCCTCACGAAACGTTCGTTCGTAAACCAGGGGTTCCCACCCCCTCTAAGCTTCATGACCCCCCCCCCCCCCCCCATCCTCCAACTTAAAACCAGCCCCCCCCCCCCCCCCATGTGAGCTGGTACCCAAAAAAATGTTTATAATATCGTAAAATACATAAAAACATTAACAGTTTGAAGTCGAAAGTTTTGAATTTGTAGTCTGAGACCATCTAAAAGTTATCTAGGCACCTTCTAAGCTTGTTAAACATATCTCTTTAAACCCTTTATAGCAGTTTTTGTCTTCGGGATGAGGAAACAGAAAATCTTCCCCTTTTTCTTCATTAGAATAGAAGATTTGACAACCATGAGTCTCTCATAGCTGATTTGAGTCTGTTTTAATTACTATTAGTTGCTAAGGAGAGTGAAGTTGTATAAACCATTTTCAGAGCAGATTATTATTATGCTCGTTCCATCTAGTGATGTAATATATTTTTGAATGCCGTCACGTTAAACACTGTTTCAGTCAACTTTACCCCTCAAAATTTTTTTTGGAACCCTCCCCAAGAATTTCAATGACGCAGTCTGCGTCATATCATCCTTCCCCCCCCCCCCCCCCTATAGGCACCCCTGCGTAAACTTCAAAACGTCATTCTTGACGATGTGCCAAAAACCTCTCCTCCACACACCGGTGAAAAAAAAAACCCATAACATCTTTTTTTTCGGATCGAGATAAACAGAAGGGAACCGTTTTTCGGGAGCCGTGAAAAAAGGAAGAACCGAGGGAGCTTGCGGGGGCCAGAAACATAAAACTCAACGCAATGACCGACTTGTTGCGCCGCCGGCTTGACATTTACAGCGCCATAAAGTTGGGCTCTAGGTCCCTCTACCACCTTCGCTAGCACGCGCCGCACCTCCCGCTTCTCTCCCTACCGTCATCGTTTTCCTAATACACTCGATCAACTCCTTTTAGAAGATTTCCAAGATGCTTTGAGGTTTTAGGAGTCTTCCGCAGGGAAGGGGCCCGTTTTAATTGAGTTACAGCCCTTTAAACCAGACCTTGAGTTCTATAGTGACGTGGTTTGGGTGTGTTTCAGTACTGAGGGACGCATAATGTGATTTTTTTTTTTTTTATTCCAAAAAATTTTTGTTGTCCGAATTCAAAATTTCTACTCGCATTTTGCGTTTCATAGCCTATTGAACAAATTTGGGTCCGTGTCTGTCGCTCTGCCTATCTATCTGTCTGCCGGTCTGTCTGTCCGCATTTCCTTGTTAAAGGAAAAGCACCAACAGTGAAAACTGTACCAATAGTGGACACTTCGGAAAAAAGTTGTAGAATAAGGATTCGGGTTGAGCAGGGCACTTGAATCTTTTTGGATTAACTAAAGTAATAGCCTAACAAACGTGATGAACCAAAAGAAAACGTTAGGGCAAAAATGAAAAATAATAACTTGACATTAAAAACAACCAGTCTGTGGGTGGAGTGATTTTGAGCAGGACGCTGTGCAAAATGCTAAGGAATAGAAAGTGTGTTTTAAGCAAGGTTCACTTATAATATTCAAATATTTGTGCCCATTGGTTTGAATATATACTTTAGTAACTAAATTGACGATTTTCCAGTCGCCTAACTCCGTTAATATTGATAAAGTGTGCTTTTAAAGCATGTCCACTTCTAGTTCAACAAAAATGACGGATGCTCCGGTAGTGGACACCTCTGTTCACTACTGGTGCAACTTCCCTTTTCACGAAAGGATATTTTCTTAATTTTCTACTTGTTCATTTGTATTGGAACAAGCTCTCGGTACGATTTTCAAATGAATATAGTGTTGCGGACCAGAGGCGGACAGGGGGTGTCCTCTACTAGTGCAAGAGATGTCCACTACTAGTCCATGAGCTATCTTCTACTTATACATGAATTGTTCTCTACTGGTGCTCACTTCATTCTTCCAGTTGAATGGAATTCTTTTTGTTTTACTACCGATTAGATATATACATGATTTTAAACGAGATTTTACGTCGTCTTGTTGATATCTACGACGTGTCCACTACTGGATCATGAAGTGTCCACTACATCAACACTAGAAAATTTTAGCTGTCCACAACTGGTGTTTTCTGTTATTCCACAAAATTTGACTCTATTTCTTCAAACATTTATAAAATTGGTGTTTCCTTTGATTAAACTCAACTAAAAATGTCTGAAGAACGTGTAGACACCCCAAAAAAAATTTGAGTTCTAAAAATTTATGAGGTAACACAAACAATCGCACAAGATTTTCTTAACATGTCCACTACTGGTGCTTTCCCCTTACAGCCTTCTAAGAACTTCCAAAATTTTTAATGAATTCATCTCATATTTTGAGGGATTACGCGGATAAGGTCTCTTGAGGTTCCACAGGAATCTCATCTCAATCAGCGGTACGCTCTGCGCATGCGCTAACTTGAAATTCTTGAAACAGGTATAACTTTCACAATCAAATTCAACCATAGGTCATAACCTAGACCTATGAAACTTACAGTGGACTTTCAATAGCCCAACCCGCACACTCTCTGAAAATGATATCAACGTCGGAAGAAAACTGTTGAAAGGAGATTTGTAGGCACTCGATAGGGACACCCAAACTAACACACACAAAAAGAAAGTTGTTCATAATGAACTAAATCGGCAAATTCAAAATTTATATGTTTAAATACGAGTTAATTTAGAGGTTTTCCAAAACGAATTGAAGGTTTTCCATTTCAAAATGAAGATTACCTTTTGTGCTTTAGAATACTTCCAGTTGAGACCTCTTCGTCGACGAGATCGGGCTCCTTCCAGATGTTCGCCACTGGATGGTTCACTTTCGCTCATAATTCGACCACGGTGGGGTTCGCCGGGTCGACGGACGTCAATCACGGAATCACTGTCACTATTCATGTTCAAATTTCTCAAAATTATTGCACCGCAGCAAGATCGAAACGTTAATAGTAACGAAGGGGGAGACCCGATTGATAGAATCCGCAACGTACATGAAGAAGAAGAAGGGATGCACGCCGAAGGAAGGATTACACAAAGAAGGAACGGGCGCGTACAGCACAAATTTCGCTGATCCATCCAAATCTTATTCCTTATCAAACTCGATAGAGAATCGACAGGCGAGTCCTTCTCTTGTTTTCATCAAGTGTTTTAGTCCTCTACAGTGGTCGTATCTTAACAATCTTCAATTAGGAATGAAAGATCTATATTTTGAAGTGGAAAACCTTCATTTTGTTTCGGAAAATCATTAATTTGGCTCGGATAAGCTGTATTACCGTATTCTGACTCAGAAGCAAAATCGCCTGATAAACTACGACGATCGAATCAAACGATATAATTGCATCGGTCAATCATCTTTTCAAGAAGTAGAGTTCATGAAGACATCTATATATTTGCCGAATAGGTAAGTCTTACATTTCAAACCTTTTATTTTCAATTATTTTGTTCTTAGGTTTCCACAATTGTGTCGACTTTGTAGGTATTTAGATATAACCTGTTTATCATTAGTTAAAGTGTTCAGTCCCCATTTGACCGTGACATTCTTCAACATTTTCTACATGAATAATTTGTAGACAAAAGCTGAGGTTTCGGGAAAGTTTTTCACGGGAAGTGAGAGTTACGAAACCTGTTTGTTATGAGCGAGAAAAATGTAGTTTTTCAATAAATTTTCACGATTTTATCTTCAAACTATTTTAGCGTAGAATGCGCTTTAGCCATGGACTAACTAGCCGAAAAGTGTCACGCGGGAGTGGAACGGAAAAGGGTATGGTATCCAGGAACGAAAACGGTGACGCGAGACCAATAAACATAAGAATATTTACATCCAAGTGTAGTAGTTGCGACAAACCCGTACGAAAAAAGGGTATGGTATCCAGGAACGAAAACGGTGACACGAGACCAATAAACATAAGAATATTTACATCCATGTGTAGTAGTTGCGACAAACCCGTTTGAAGTGAGTCATTTTATTTATGTAAATCGGAGTTTCAGTCGTTCGCGAATCGTCCTTCGGTTCGACAATGAACGTTCGATGATCATCGTTGAACGTTCAGCGTTCAATCGAGGCTGAAGCGTATTCTACGTTCCTATACTTGTGGCAGTAGTCTCTAAATAAAAGCAAAAGGGGGTCCAGGGGGCTTGCCCCCTGGCGAGGCGCGGAGCGCCGAGTTTTTTATGTTCTAAGTCATGTTAAAATTTTCTTAGTTGACTCTAAAGATGTAGGAAATTCGACGTTCTTTTGAATAGTGTGCTCCAAATTGATTTCAGAAAGTAGTTTGATGAAGTTATGAACATTTTAGCGACAAAAGAGCAGAAACAGGAGAACAATTTTAAAAGTGAAATAGAGGTACAAGGAATCTAAAAAAATATGATGGGAAGGGTTCCCCGTTCAGGTCAGCTGTGTGCTCTGTTGATGACAACTGTCCGGTTCTAAAGTCGAACCTTTAGTACCATTTCTAAAGACTCGTAAATCAATTTGGGAAACAATGACAAAAATCATAGACAAATGATAGATAGATAGATAGATAGAAAACATGTTTATTAAATCGATATTCATTTACAGAAATCAAATTTTTGCATAAAACATTTAGGGCACGGACCATTGGTCATCTGCCCGGAGAGTACAACATCCATAACACTACAAAGATTCAACTTATGACAATAACTCCCTCACTCCTACAAAATTTTCATTCATTTTTAAATTTCCAAATGTTTTTAGTAATAAATAGATCAAGAACACAATTAGTATGAATAATTACAAAAAAAGAAACGATACATTACAATATAACAATCCACAAACAAACAAAAATTTAGCCTTAATGTCCTCCCCATAGCTCAGCCAACAAAATTGAAGTTTTTTGCACTAAAAATGCACGGTATCCCAAGGCCTCTTTAAGGAACCTATACAACTTAAACCAGTCTACACCGTCGAGTATTTTTAAGACCTCCCACGATTGAATATATTTTTTCCCAAAATGCCGAAGTCTGAACTCCGCAATTATTGGGCATCTACAGAAGAAGTGATGGCTCGTCTCCTCCTCATCCAAGTTGCACATAGCGCAGAGAGCTCCCTCCGTATTCCTATTCCACAACCTTGAATTCAGTCCAAACTGTTCGCAGCGTGCTTTCGCAATTAACTTGATAACATTAAGCGATTTAATTTTCAAGTAGCTGGGGTTATGATTCAAGGCTGCATACAATCATAGACAAATGAATGGAGCCTTTCCTTCCATGATGTTGACAAATGCTTCCATACGAGTCTGCAACACATTGGGACATTTTCATGAGTGTTTTCTTATTTTATTTATTACTAGGCAGATCTCACCCGTGAATTCGCGATCGTGTTGACTCATCGTTCCGACACCCGTGGGTACTTTATTGAATTCGAGCCAGGCTACATCACCTACCCCAGTAGCGTTGTTGTTACACTTGTGTTGCCGGGATAATAGTAAATCGTAGCGTAATTCGGAGCGGATTAGCCCATCGTCAATTCCTTTACCTCAAGATACGCTCGCGTTTGTTCACTGATCGTTTTGAAGTGGAAGGAGTAAGGAAATGGTTGAAACTAATAAACCAAAACAAAATGTCTTATTTTGGTGTCGCATGAGCAAGTTTTCGTGACGATTTTTCAGTTTATTGGTATTACAATTTCAAGGACTGTAGTTACCAACTTTTCTTTATTGGTATCGCGTAAGCAAGTTTTCGTGACGATTTATCAGTTTATGTGCCAAAGCAAACACATGAAAATGTCAAAAACACAGGCCTTCATGCTTCACCAGGAGGCAAGCCCCTTAGACCATTTGGTGCTTTTCAATTATAGCCTGCTGATGAAGTTCTATAAACATGGAACATGGATTAACCGCGCTTTCTTATTGTGCTAATTTCTTTCCAATTTTATTTATTTATTTATATATATTTTCTATTTATTTGGAACAATGCGATCAAACCCATTCTGCTACAAAAAACGAAAGCCTTTTAAAAAATCAGTCTTCAGATGGGAAGGTATAGTTTACAGGTTTATAGGGATTAAAACATTATCTGAAACTACCCTATAACATATGTTAGTATGTAGATGTAGATGTAGATGATTCCTAAAACTCTCAGGGTGCGGGTTAGGGAACCCCCAGCACGGAAGCCTGTTGGCTTATTGTACTTTCCTGAGAGTTTTGCTTTTAATCAAGGAGATTCACATATGTTAGCGTACAAGCATATCTTTTTTTTTGTATAATCACCGAGTCATAACTAAATATCACATAGGTTTACACCATTTTACACGATACTCAGTTCCGTACCATCAACTAGCAAATTTCGAGGATCGATACCGTTCCTAGTTACCGTCCCCGAAAAACGTAACACTTTTTGCCAGTTAGACCAAGGCTAAAGCATTTTCTATGCAAAAAATTGTATGAGGAATTTTTTGTTGGATGTTACCTTTAGAATTGATCCCTAAAAGGGCACTCTTCACGGACCCATGACATGGTGACACGTCAACTATCACATTTTCCGAGTGGTTTTGTTTTCTTTACATGATTTTGAAGTTCATTATTGAAAAAAAAACGCTGCAAATTCTTTCACTGGGGTTTATTATTCAATTGGCTTGCGTTCATGATTTGAATTTCTACTAAGCTTTGGAGTGTGCGTGTTTCACAGGTGATAGAGCGATTATTGAATTTCAGGAGATATGCATAGAGCACGTAAATCTCTTCTCAACCAAAATACCTATTTGGATTGATCAGTTGATCATATTTGTGTGCCTCCTGAAATTCAATAATCGCTCTATCACCTGTGAAACACGCACATCCAAAGCTTAGTAGAAATTCAAATCATGAACGCAAGCCAATTGAATAATAAACCCCAGTGAAAGAATTTGCAGCGTTTTTTTTAATGGTTATCAGAATACTTCAACCCGTGTATCGGCTATAAACCCTTTTAGGAGTTCACTTCAGTATCCACATTCACAACATCACTAGGTTACTGCATATCATAACCAAAAACAATAATAAACCAAAATAACGCAAATGTTGGCACCATAAATAGGGCCATTCATCGGGAATGGTTTGAGTTACGGACCGGGGGAGGGACTCATTCGATTCCTCATGGAAAGTTCTTCAAAAAAGTCCCTTGACTTTTTTGAGGTTTTTAGGGATTTTACAAAACTTTGACAACCCTTAAAGGGCACTTTAAATTAAGTGAGAGTGCTGGCTAAAGAATTGGGGCGTTGTCGGACCAATATTGATTTTTCCTGAAAATTTCAGATGTTTTGCTCCAGCCGTTTGGGAGAAATCGTGCGCATTTTACGGCGTACGGACGGGGGGGGTTTATTTCAGATGGATTCTACACCCTTTTTAAGGGCGATTACAATGGTTTATTATTGAATAATAAATCGTTTAAACGTCCAATGTTACCAAGGTGGTACTCGAATTATGAATTCATTTTCCAGTTTCCGAAAACCTATCCATTATTGAACGTTTTGTCGTGATTTTTTATTGTTTTCATTTCTTAACGAAATCTCTAAACGACTGCCTGCGGAGCAACGGAAATGCTTTTGTTTCTAATTATTTGTCCCTTTCAACTGAAACAATTTGTGCTGTATGTCGTCCAAGAAATGTTCAGTTAGTTCCTGAAATCAACTCCATATATGACGACGCAATGTTCATGAAAGTTGACCACCCCCACCGCTCCCGAATTATTGGCCGTGTGTTCTCAGTTTTTCCTCCATCCATTTCCACAGTTGGCGGTTCTAAAAGCGTGAATAACTCCTAATGAATACGGCAGTATAACACTTCTACATACTATAAATCCTCGGTGGAAAAAAAAGAAAAAACACGAAGCCTCATGGGTCGCCGGTCTCAATTTACTTCCGTGGCTATTCAACTGTTAACCCCCGCCCCGCTGTTTCCACTGTGTCCCGTCAAACGATGGGGTTAGGAGAGCAAAAGTGGGAAAGCGCCAGGGGGGTTGAGTAACAGTCGAGTGTACGGGCAAAAAGCGGTACGAGGATGGGGGTACGGGGAAGTGTCGGTTGGGGAAAGGGTGGAGGGGTTTGGTTGGAAAAAGCCGTGTTGTCGACCCCCTTTTCCCTCTTCATCGTGGCGTCTCTTCATCCAAAAACACAAGGGAGGACTCTCTCCGGCTCCCAGGGGCGGAAGGGTATGGCCCGCAGCCAGAACAAGGCCCGCAGTTCCGGCTCTGAACTCTCCTATTCCCTTGCGCTCCACAACTTCCACTCCCCCGTACCGCCTTCACCACTCGAACCTTCGGCGCTTCATCTGAAGTCAGCAGAGAAGGGGGGTTGTCGCGGATGATGAGGCGGTGGCGAACTGGGGAGGTCTGCAGTGCAACCGCGATGAAATATGCAGCCCCTCCGCCCTTCCTCGCCGGTCTCTCACCATTTCCCATCATATCCCGTCCTCTCCACCCCCATAGACTCGCTTACTTATTCATACACTCGCCAGGCACATTGTTAGCACTCGGAAAATAAAGCGGCGGCGAGTGGCAATATGACGGAATAAGAAGATTTCGAGGGTGTGGAGTAGAAAACTAAATTAGTATGGCACAACCTAATTTTCATTTAACGTGCAGATTCTGCATTCATAATCACGTGTGCTTGTAAAGAAATCCGTTGCATTTAAAACATTGGAAATGCAGACTATCATCAAATCGATGGAGCTCTGAAAGAAATTATCGGATAAATAACAGTTTGAGATGGTTACCTGCGGTTTTGGACAAGTGGTTTACTCTTACATCACAAAAATAGACCAATGGATGCTGTAAATAATTGCACAAAGGTCCGGAAGGCTGTTACAGAGGTTTAGCTGTAGAACAATGATATCTGCACCTATCAGGTTGCCCTTCTGTAAATCACCCCCCTAATAGCTCTGGATGGGCTATATCCATATGAATATGCGTGTAAAGGAATCCGTTGCATTTAAAGCACTGGAAATACACGACTATCATCAAATCGATGGAGCTTTGAAAGAAATAGTTACATATGATTTTGGACAGGTGATGCAAAAGGATGCTGCAAATTATTGCACAAAGGTTTGGAAGGCTGTTACAAAGGTTTGGCTGTTGAACAATGATTCTGTACTTATTAGAATCCCTTTCTGTGAATCACATCCCATATTGTTACTACCTAGTCGTGCCATAAGTTCTGTTGAAAACCTTCGACGAACTGTGCAGCTGAAAATAGTTCACGCTAACCCTTCATTGGTTTCAGTATTTATCTTAGGTATGGATCTAGGAATCTCCATGCATCTTTTCTTAAGAATTCATGTCAGGACTGGGTATGATCCAACGAAATGTTCCTCTTCCACCCTTGTCAGAAGGTATTTCCCATGTTTCCCATCATACCGAGTTATGTTCCCTAATAGGGAATCCCTATAGACTCGCTTATTCATACTACTTATTCTTCATATTGAATAATACACTCGCCAGGCTCATTGTTAGCCCTCGTAAAATAAAGCGGAGGCGAGAGGCAATATGACGGAACAAGAAGATTTCGAGGATGTGGAATATAAAACTAAATTCATGTGGCAGAACCTAATTTTCATTTAACGTGTAGATTTTATATAGTAATCGCATACTAGAATATATCCAGATACATATGATTGCAAAGCAACATTTTTAAATACGTTGCATTTAAAGCATTTTAAGTACAACGATTTTGATATTATCTTTTGTTTTGACCAAAGACTTGTAAAGGTTGGTGTTACTGTCTCAGGACATCTAGAAGTCAATTGAAGATATGGGCATCAGTGATCAGCTTTGATCAGAACCATTGTGGCTAATTTCGATCCTTATCGATTTAACCAACTGAACATGGGGCTCTTTCCATTACATCCAGAATAGACAAGACAAGAATGATGTACCACTGACTACTTGTGATACACGAAGTTCAGAGATTTACGTAGAAGTGTTATCCTGATGCAGAAATAATAAATCTCTGTGTAATAATTTGCAACGTATCGTAATTTGTTGTAGGGCTAAACTCTCAACAACCATTCCTAACTGTTTCTAAACGTCTCAAATCATATTTTTCGCTAATGTCTAAACAAATCCAAAAATACTATACCCGATTAATCAAAAAGGCAAAGGCTTATATTATAGCATACTGATTTGATGGGAAACAACTGAACTAATGTAGCTCTAAGAATTTGTATTTTTGTCATTACTTTACATTTTCTGTCGTTCCCAACCGACTCTCGGCCGTCCCCTTCATCGATTGACCTCTCATTGTAATCACCAGCATTCCTGTTTTTAATGTTCCCTCAAATAACTTGATCAAAAGTGATTTGATTGGTATATTTTGTTAGAAATGTGGTCGATGGAAATTAGTGCCAACAACCTACTATCAGTCATATCTTCATCAAATTTATCAAAATTTATCATGAAAGATATCATCAGTAGAACCTTTGAAAGTTCCGATCTGACAATTTTTATCCTAGAAATGGTTTCAGGAATACGAAATTTGAGTAGTGTTTGCCCAAGTAGAGAAAAATTATATAAGCTAAATGAACTGTACCTGAGTTAGAGCATACTCTACGCGTATTGTAAATGCAGGTGACGATTCGTTGTGAGTCGGTAGACGTAGTCAGGTCGGTTCAGTTTCTTTCGCGAAACCGTTTACTCATGCAACATCTTCGGAAGGCGATGGGTCCGATCGGCTTGCATGGGAAATACATCGAAAGGTGTTGTACCAGCGGGTCTCTTGGCACATATCAAACAGCTCCGACGGGTGTTTCTTACTTTTTATAGCTCTCGAATTCGATCGAGCTCTGAGAACTGAACGATCTTCCTGTGTCGTTTGATCTGGTGAATCGGAAGTTTCGTGTTTTACATCTTCAACCTCTCAGACCACGTTTGCGAACAACAAAGAAGATGAACATTCTGCCGTTGGGCGTGGCACATGTCTTCTTTGAACGGTATTATGAATGTACGATCATTAAAAAAGTTGTAACTAATATTGGAAGATGTAGAATACAATCTTCTTACAACGATTCACAATACAAAAATGCCACTTGAATCATGTTCCTCCAGACAACAAGGCCTTCAAATTGGTGATTCCACTTGCATTGAGGGAGTGCTGAGCTGGTTCTGTAGCGGACACAGTAATGATACAAGGTACATGCTCGAGTTAAGGCTGGTATGAGAGCTGACTGAGTCAGCTTTCGCCATATATCCTCCAAATTTTATCTTGACCAGACTAGTGGTCAACTCGAGAAAATGGTGATTGATTGATTTAACTTTTACGCATACCAAGAACGGAGGATCGATTTTTGAGCAATGCAGCTAGTAGAGGTAGTAGATATCCAAACTTATAGATTCCCATGAAAACGACACTAATTTCGTATAAAAACGATAAAAATTAGTTATCCACCAGGAAGTGGATAACGTATGAAGTTTGAACTAAGGCTAACAAAATGACAAATAAAGATAAAAATTATGTTTTAACAAGGGATGACGAGCACAGACAAGCAGACATGAAACGAAAGTGTTGTAAGAAAAGTCTAATACGTGAATATTTTGATATGGAGAAAACAAATGTTTCATCCCGAGAAAGTGATAACAAAGCTCCCTCTAACTACAGATGGATTTTAAATCGAATAAGATCTGAAATAGAAACGCTGAAAGTCGTTGCACAAAGGTACATTAATTTTTTACTTGATCTGATTCAAATTTGACAACCGATTATTAATTTGTTTGGATCATCAATCTTAGTAAACAATCACCAACCAACCAACCACACAACAATAAACTACCCTCTTACATCGAAAGTTTTTGAGATTTCTTTTTTATAGATGAATCCTTGAATACAATCTTTAGGGTATATTTATCAAGATGCCAAGATTAGTGTAAACTTTAGTTCAGTAGATGCGGAGAAAAGCTTCGGGCAGCATACACAACAATATACTACCCTCTTACATCGAAAGTTTTTGAAATTTATTTTTTATAGATGAATCCTTAAATACAATCCTTTAGGGTAGATTTATCAAGAAGCCAAGATTAGTGTAAACTTTAGTCCAGTAGTTGCGGAGAAAAGCTTCGGACGGCACACGGAGGGATTTCGTCCGATTTTGAAATCTACGTAAACCAACATCTTTTAAGGGGGATTGGAAAATTTGTTTCGTGGGCGAATGCAAAGGTTCATTATTGAAAATAATAAAAGAAAATCCGAAAATTGTCTTTAACAAGAGGATGAACGAGATGGGACGCTAGAATGGCTTGAGACAGAATGGTGGATGCTGTACTACTCCTATTGTACAAATGTACTCCACTGACTTTGGAGCGTTTTTATTTCACCGATTTAGTCTTAGAATGGTCCAATACGGTTTAATTTGGACATTTTTTTTCTCATGGGTTGTCTCATTCTTACCTGGATTACATAGGACGTCCCTCTATTAGAGGGAACATTACCAGTGTCAAGTACTTTCAGAAGGGCGCCCCAGCATATCGATCGATGATTCAAAGTTGGACTGCACTACATGGATGGGACAAGCAAAGATGGAAAGGAGAACCAATAGAATAATGTTACGACGTCCGATCTTATTCTCGCAAGACGAACTGCCGAAGTTTTGGGACATTCGGTTCAGGTTTCTCCGGGAGTATGTAGCACTTTGAGATCATTTCTTTTCCAGAAAAAAAAGGGAGGGGGCAAAAAAAGGAGGAGGGAGCACGAAAAACTTATAACTTATGGTCAGACTATAGATCAGCTTCTTGCCAACAGCGCTAAATCTCTTTCGGGAACAACTGACTTTCTTGAAGGGAAATGGAGTGGGGGAACGAAAAACGAAAAAGAACTTTTTTTTGCCTCAGAAGAGATCCCAAGGCTGTTGTTCGTTTTCGCAAATACCAACACCCAACTAAACTGAATTATGCAACAGTCCACTGGTCTATGAAAGGGACTCTACGGAGTAAACAACCTTTCTGGGTATTTTTTTTCTTTACCACTCTTTTTCCTTCGGGTTCGTTTTTTTCTTTTTACGGAGTGGGGGTGGGTAGGGGAGGATGTTCGAAGTTTTTCGTTACAGAAAAAAAGAGTTATTCGAGGGGAGGAAGTAGGGGGTGGGGGTGGTACCGGGTTCCGTATTTTATGACGTCCGGTTCCGGACTACCGGCCCGGGAAGATTTAGCGGAGTTGTAATGATCTAAACACGAATTACCGGAGGGCTAACTACGAAATAATCTTTCCGCTCTGACCTCCGCCGACGAGAAAAAAGATTTGTCCAGTTGATTTTCATTTTGTTTTTCTCGATAAAATTTGTTTGGAATGGACTGACTTCCGCGATGAGTAACTTACATGAAAGCTTTATTCAAATCTTGACACGAGTTCTCCAAATTATATCTTAAATGTCAAATCAAATCAAAATCTTACAGCTCCATACGGCATTGCAATGTTTAATAAGTTGGAAATACACATCTACCCCATGTTAACAAAGAACTATCAAATACTTTATAGTAGATGATTGCAACCGTTTATTTCCAGTACCAGTCATCTTATTTTTTCGCTTTGAGAGATGTTTTCAGGCGATTCATTGGCAGTATAGGTAGAAGTTGATCCATCCTTTCCAAAACGACAGACTGTTGTTTCTGCCTCTAAAGAGTTATATCGTCTGCCTGTTATATCGTCCGGGCCTTACCCATTTCGTTGAAGTGATACATCTGGGGCAGTGCCCATTGAGGAGTCTCGCAAGTTGCGAAGGTCTTTGCGCTTCAGTAACAATAGTGCATTTTTCCGTTTCCTTGAGATTTAAGAAATCGCTTAGTTTGCCTCTACTTGAGAGTAATGTACCGATGTGTTATTTATGTATTTTCCATTCCTGGACCTGATGAGTCATTAAACTTTTGGTAATTCCTAGTTGAGGTTGACGTCCAATTGGGTTGGACTTGGATCTTCTTTTGCTAGGTGGTCAGCTTTCTTAGTGCTCTTTATTCTCTCATGGCCCTGCTCCCAGATCATTGTCAGTTTGTGGCCCCGGGCCGCATCCTTGCGAGAGCTTAGGCAACTCCAGGTCAGCATTGGGGTTATTGAGAATTCAGCAGTAGCCTTTAGTGCTCCTTGGCTGTCTGACAGAATGTTGATTCTTGCACCTTTTGGTTTGTTCCTGACAACTTCTCGTTCACACAATTCAACTGCTTGGGATTCTGCCCGACAAATGGTGGCTACATGTCCAAAATAGGGAAGAATTGCGCTCCTTGATCCCTAATGCCGCTGCACCATTCATCACATACCCAAATGTGTAAAACAGTAGTAAACCTGCCTCAAATCGAGATAAGGCTCTTTTCCAGAATTCACGATCATGAATGATCACCCTACAGGGTAAGTAAAAGTTTATTTATGCCTACATTATGTCGAGAACTGGCTTAGTCACTGATTCTGTTGTATTTAGTTTTTGCCTACATTATGTCAGAAACTGGCTTAGCCACTGGTTCTGTTTTAATATTGTCCAGCATTTCTAAGTGACTACCTTAGCAAGAGGGAACACTGAAAACACCCAGTCGCAGCATTCTGAATGCCCCCATGTAGGTCGTTCTCTGCAAAAAGATTTGTACAGTTGATTTTCGTTTCTTTTTTCTAGGTAAAATTTATTTGGAATGGAATGACTTTCGTGATGACTAACTTACGTTAAGGTTTTGTACAAATCATGCTACGAGTTTTGTAAATTTTTTCTTGAAAGTCAAATGAAAACAAAATTGTGGTCAAGCGAACAGCGCCTCGAGCTGACACTGTACTCTCTCTATCGGTACAAAAACATATTCGCTGTTATGAGATATAAATAATAATAATAATGTAAATTGGACAGAACTATAGGGAACGACCCAGTTTCCTTTACTACCGTATTCCAGTTCATGTATGATTCTGAACAATCTAACTCACATAAGCATCTTTATCATAAGCGTGGTATATTCTTAGTTTACCCTTCTATGCATTCGTAGTTGTGCTATAACCCACCCAATATAGGGAGCAATATTCGATCTATAACTACATATTTACGTTTTAACTTACCTTTCTAAATTACGTTATAAAATAACTAAATATTTACGCTATATAATACGAATTATGTCGTGAGCTCAGGAAATTTTCGACGTCAATGCAAAACCCTTGATTCTCCCATCGTTCAGATAACTATAGGTTTGGTTGTTTTAACATCTACTGTATCAATGCTCTCTGCTTCCAATCGCTATAAGCAGAGTGAGCAACTAAGAAACCCTATTTAGCTCCGGCAAGTTGCACCCGAGGGTGCCTTTACATTTCTCGAATTTTCACCAAGTACTTGAGCAATATTAGAAACGTAGGTAATTTGAGCGCTAGACGACCCATTTCTAATATCAGATTGTGGCCTGGGTTCGACGTCGGGAGGTGCTTGAGACGATTGAGAAATTGTTTCTCAAAAGCACAATTGAGTTGTCTCCAGAGTTGGGCATATTGTACCTACGAGTAAAGATACAGTTACATTTACACTCACAATTACAGTTACGATTCGGACTTTAAGGATACTGTACTTCATTGTTTATGAAATCTGCGGACATCTTTTTTTTTCAGTTTCTGTACTGAAAGAGAATGATGAACTAGTTCGTATCCCGTTGATTGCACTATTAACTAGCAGCAAGTAGTAAATCAGCCACACGAGATTGCAGAGGAATACCGAAATTATACCGTGACCCGATATACAAGGTTGATAATAGATGGGTGTGGTGTCTAGACCTCAAGCTGAGTGAAGGCTGAGGTTACTCCAAGATCGAAACTCCATATGATATACGTCTTACACGAGGACCATTTATACACACATCAAGTACATAATGTAACCAGTACAAGTAATTTATATTTCGACGAGACCTTAATCAACTGGGTAAAAGTTATACTGGCCGAAAATACCCCGAGCTATTGTAATATTTATGAGAAGGTTGGGAAAATACGTGTACGTATGATTTCACCACCTTTTAGCGAACTTTCTTAGGAAATGAAACTATTGCTAGCACTCCAAAAGAAAGAATGAGTTCGTTAGACAAAGTCAGAAAATTGACCAAACTTGAAAAAAAAAAAAAAAATCACAAAAACGTTAGAAAATCGTCAAATGAGGAGCTTTTTTTACAAAACTTCATCCATCTATATCCAATAATTTTTCAGGAAACCCAAAAACCGTTGTAGAGGTAGGTGTTCAACTCAATGTTTTAAAAATCGAATAATTGGTAAAAACTGGGGTCTCAAGATATGAATGTTTATTCCGGAATCATGTTTTGTCACACTTTTGACTATGATCCAGGGATATATAAAATTTTGTTAAAAGAAAAAAAGAGGGATGTATTAAGTTTTGTAGAAGTCACAAAAACTTGGACAAGCTAACATCGAAAAAAAAATTTGTAAATCAAATGTGGATACCCTGTGGTTCGTTATCTAAACAATCGCAATGTTCGTCGTCGTGTTGGGTGGCACGCGTCGTCGGAATGGTCGTAAGTGAATCAATCTTTTTCACATCAGCAGTTTTCAGGAGACGAACGACATCTTCATTCATCTCCTGAGTCAGAGTATTTATTAATGGCACTTGGGGAAGGTGTCACAAGAAAGTCATTCAGGGAGACATAGGAACATGATCAAAAACTGATTGCCCGTCGACGGGGGGAGTTGGTCATCATTTATGAGTACCTTGAAGTGTCACAAAGAAACATGGTGTGGTTGTTCGACATTGACATTTATTGGTGAATGGTGAAACCATGTCAGAATAGTGTGAACTGTACTCAAAGTTTCAAAGAGGATTTATCAACTTTGGTCAAATTAATGAAATTTTAAGGTGTACGAGAAGTAGGATATGTAAAGTTTTGAAAAAACAAAACTTGGAACAAGAGTGAACAATTTACGAATGGATTTATTGAGTTTTGTGACAAGAAGAAGGTTGTGGAGGTCTTGTTTTAATGGAAATATTCAAGCCAAACTACTAGAGTTCATGAAAACCTGCACTTCGGCCTAAAGTGGATTGATGAAGTTTTGTTAAAAAGCTCCTCAAATGTATATTTTCAATTCCTGTCGAAGACTTCTGCAGTTGCCACACTTTTCCTGCACCAATAAGCTGCACGTTAGCAACCGTACCTTAAAACGAAATCTAACTCTTTGAATGAATCAATTTAATGTTTTTTTTTTTTCAAAAATTGATAGTGTTCAATTTCTTTGCACATAGTGCTCAAATCGGAACTCAAGTTAACCAAAATATAGTCCAATAATTACTTCAGCTGCAATTCCATCATCATTCTCTCTCGATGATGCGCCATGACTGTGAATTTTTTATCGACTGTTAATTTTCTATCAACACTAGTCAGCACATTGCTGTCTGCATTTTACCTATTAGTGTCCAACTTGTGCACATCTAGTAGCTCTCGATATTTATCAATATTAGTCAGTTTCCCTTCAAAGGGATCATCGCAGCATTGCAGGGATGATGTAGTGAAGTAGTAAAATGCGATAAGGATATTTCCACGTTATATTCCAAGCGGGGGTTGGAATTTGCAGAAGCACAGCGAAGAGTAGGAGGAGATATTGACGTGGAAGAAGCACTCGGAGCGCTGCTGGAAGAAGAATTGAGGGCGAAGCGGAGAGGCATATGTGATGGGCCTTGGAGATTTATCTCGCCAGTTGGAACAACTACCCCCGTCCCCCTTTGCCAGCCTTTTTCCCCAAGACGAATGGCCGGGTTGTGTCTCAAATTTTTATGCCCGCATTTTCTTTTCCCCCTCCTCCCGCTCTCCGTCGCTTCCTCGAAGCTCTTCCTGCTGCTCGCTATTCTCACCTCCGTAGGGGGTTCCGAGCATTAAACTGCTCCGCGACGATCACTACGTGACACTTTACCGCGCTATCTCTTCACGCCACTATCACAATTTGCGACGAAGAGCAGTATCGATTACTATGAGCCACCAATTCACACATGGGGTACAGACGCATCAACAACCACATAACAAAATCTATCAATTTGTATGCAATTATTAGTGTTTTCCTTCTCTGTTACTTATTTGGTCTAGTTTGGGGGTGGTAAAATGATTGAGGTCCTGTTCCACGTCTGAGGAAGAAGGTGCCCACCCATCAATGAATTTCGAACTTCTCTACATATACAGGGAGGAAGCGGAGAAGTGACAAAAAATTGGCTTGCAAATGGTAGTTTACCTACATATAGAATCATGGCAAGAGAAAACATGGAAATCCTCCTTTTAAGACCAGAAGGTACCTTACGTTTTTTCGCCTTCAAACTGAAATTTCTCCATGAGATCGACGCGGAATTGCAAAGTTCATTAGAAAGCTGATTAAATTTGCAAGTTTTCCTGATATTTGACAAGTTTCAGCACGATTTTTGGAAGTGCAGTAAAAATAAAAGTAATTCAGAAACCAGAAATTGTGTTTAATTTTCAATGTTTGAACTTCAAATGCGGTCCTTAGGGGTTCGTTTATGATTATGAATGTGCATTGGTCGTAAAGGCAATTCCACGTTGAATCCGAAAATGTGGTCAAAAGTAGAAAAAAGTTGTTTTAAAGTGAAAAAACATGGGTTTTTACGTCAAAAAACGTTTTCGAAAAAAATTTAAAAAAAATTATATCTAGACAACGGGTTGAGATAGAAAATGCGGTTGGCGGGTTTTACTACATTTTTGACGCAGATTAACAGAAAAACTGTTTCGTCACTTATCCGCTACCACCCTGTATACAGCGTTCGTTGTCTGTTCGTCTGTCTGTTCCCTTATAACGCAATATATAGACCACCAAATAACGTGAAAATTTTATAAACATGCACAAAATTACATTGTGAATGTTTCCGGACAGGTTTCATAAAAAATAAACCTCTATATCTGTCACTCACAAGGGTTAATTTAATGTTTTTAATTTCCTTGAAAAAAGTGATGCGACATATCATTCAAGCAACAGTACTCACAGGGTGCGCTCACGCAGGCTCACACTGCGCTCACTGGTTCAACGAGAAAGAACTTATGTGGAAACTCCTAACCGTTGAATTTGAATAAAACTAGAGCGATCCAAATCGAGCAATATTGACCAGAAGAACCTGTGTTAGATTGATGGATCAACATATTCGGGATCAAATGAATCTAGAAGCTGTACGATGAAAAAAAAAAAAAAAAAAAAAAAAAAACATGTGTAAGATTTAATTTTGGAACAAAAAATTGTATAATGTTCAATGAAAGTTCAGAAATTTCCAAAATTTGGTACAAACAGGAGTTATCCCACCCTTCCCATTGCTCATTATCTCTCTTTCTTTCCCCCTTCTCCTTTTCATTTCACTTTCTCTCTCTTCTTTCTGTGCATGTGTGCATTTTGCAATCAAAAAACCTGTTCCTATACGTGATTATAACTTCCTATTTCAAGCTTGAAAATTGTGCTAACAACAAAGGAATGGGGAGATTGTGCTGCTCTATAAATAATTTATAATTAGGCATTTTACTTTTTAATAATAGTGATGGAAACTGAACTGTCCAATTATTTGCATGAAAATTTTAAATCCACTAGCGATATCCATTTAGTTATCGCCAGCTAGCGGTCTGTTTCAAACACCTACTCTCAGAACTTCAAACTGTGTTCGATCACTCCTAATTTTAACCGTTAATTTACCCATTCAATTGTTGAAGCTAAATTTAAAACAATTCATTTCATTAAATTACACTTTCTTCAATTGCATCGAAGCAAATCAACAGTCAGAATGCAGTTTCGTAAGTGACTAAGGCTGGAAGAGGAATATTGAGTAGGCACAAAGGATCGGAAAAAGAGTGAACAAATCTTGAGGATAACGAGGTAAATAAGAACATGATGTATACAATGGATGGTAGTCGAAGAAAGAGCGGAACTGCCCGTTTAAAAGGAGTCGCCGTCAATCAGTGTGCGCCAAAAGCCTTCCGAACCCCCAACCCCCCTCTCATCCAGCAGGAACGAGTCGCCAGCTTGATGTAGACATCAGGGCCCCACAAATTGGGGCGATGATTAGGAGGGGTTACCGAGCCGTGAGGCGTTTTTCTTTGCCTGTTTAACCGCTTTAAGTACGTCTTCAACCGCGTAAGTAGACAGCACAGATGTCCCATGGGTTAGTTATCCTATCAAGATAACTTTCTCTGGGTCCAGATCAAATATCTTCTCCGAATCAGGAACCCAATTGGCATGGGTTGCAGCTGATAGCAGTTCAGCATCTTCTTCCAGACATACCTATTTAGTTGTGCTGTCTAGAGCATCATCTTCAAGCTGGATCTAAATCCAGTACAACTCCGCCAAATAAACCTGACCGCAGCGATAAGCACTTCACGGACAGTACAGCTGGACCAAATGGAAATTCTCATTGATACAACTTACAATAGAGGTGATTTGCAATAGATAGACGTTACTTTGTTGAGATGAATTATTTGTAAACAAAAAACCTGTAAAAGAAATTAGTACATTTCACTTTTGTATGAAAAAGGAAAACTATAGCATTAATATTCACGTCCATAATAATAATAGAAATTCCAATCAGCTCCTTTGTGTCTACTTCACAGCTGGTACTTGAATAACTGAAGTTCGTAGGTTGGATCATTTCCTTACTTGAAAGCATAACATTTTATAGCTGTCTTCAATATTTCAAGGTTATATACAAGGTTGTCAATAATTAGATCCCACGTGTTTGTTAGCATGGATAAGTTTGCTCTATTGTTTTATGCCTTTTCTATACACCCCGTCCACCAAGATTTTTTTTCTGTACAAACAAAATATTTTCTGCTGACAATACAGGTTGTCTCTAGAAAAATTTTTGTATTTCATAATTCTGTTTCTAGGCCTAATTTATCGTAGGAACCCCACCAGTTATCATCAGACTAAAATGACCTCATTGTCACCGGCTTCATCACGTGTATTTTGAGGGTTCTGAATCCAAAAATGATAGCCGTTGTTTTATTTGGTTAAACATAGTCCTTTTCAAGGCAGTTTTTGATTTTTTGGACTTATCTCTCGACCAAATTTTCGACGTAATCAAACCTATATAACTCAAACTTCTTCAAAAGACACTCATAGGAATTAACTCGGTAGACATGTGCTTTCATCGGGTAATTCAATAGTTTTGAATAGCAGCCGTGAGACCGCGTTAGTTTCAATGACGATTGTCTCTTGCAGACTCAGATTGCAGCGCCCTGAGAGCTCTCAGCGGCAACAATTCCCATAACAAGACTGTTCATACATACTTTAAATTACACGAAGACCATTAGTTTTCAGTGAGTTATCCTGATAATCTACAGGTTTCTAGAAACATTAAGTTGGAATTTTCTTTTATCGTTGAGATTGCATAGCGACCATCTAGACTACCAAACTGAACATCACACCCACGTATAAACAGTGGACAGCGTAAAAACGCTGCAAATTTGACGGGCACGAAACGGTGAAATCTCTAATAAAATCTAATCGTAATCGCATGGGACACACACGGTTTCCTTCCTACGAATTAATAGATACATGTTCAGAACATTGTACATTATATAGTACAAATCTTTTCCGGATCAGTAGTTACAATTGCCTGACTGCAAAGTACCCATTTTAGGGTTTATATTTTGAACGTCAAGAACTAAAGACAATTTCGCAAAAAAACACTTGTTGAAATGCAACTTCATTGGTACCTCTAGATATTCTAAAAACTATGTTCCCGGTCTTCTACTCTGTTATGAACAATAAGTAATCCACATGAACGG
>JAVIWC010002108.1:0-33891 GCA_031894815.1 Creontiades dilutus
TGTTGAACACATAGTTTTTGACCACATTGTGAACTAAATATGCAAAAAACGCTGCAAATTCTTTCACTGGGGTTTATTATTCAATTGGCTTGCGTTCATGATTTGAATTTCTACTAAGCTTTGGAGTGTGCGCGTTTCACAGGTGATAGAGAGCGATTATTGAATTTCAGGAGATACGCATAGAGCACGTAAATCTGTTCTCAACCAAAATACCTATTTGGATTGATCATATTTGTGTGCCTCCTGAAATTCAATAATCGCTCTATCACTTGTGAAACACGCACACTCCAAAGCTTAGTAGAAATTCAAGTCATGAACGCAAGCCAATTGAATAATAAACCCCAGTGGAAGAATTTGCAGCGTTTTCACCATTGATAGAGCAATTATTGAATTGCAGGAGGGACACAAATATGATCAACTGATCAATCCAAATAGGTATTTTGGTTAACAACCGATTTAGCTATAATAATAATAAAGCAATTATTGAATAATATTTACCTATATATAATTGCAGCATATCAGAATGGGTACACAAATATGATCTAACTGATCAATCCAAATAGGTAACAAATTTTGGTTAACAACCGATGGTTTTACGAGCATTCGATAATAAGGTAATAGGCCGATTCGACCAGTAATAATATTGAATAATATTTACCTATATATAATATCAGCGTTTCAGATTTTTTGTTCCAAAACGCTGTGTTACTAACAAATAATAATAAACCAAAATAAAGCGAATGTTGCCACCATACATCGGGTCATACATCGGGAATGGTTTGACCTTGCGGAGGGGCTCATTCGATTCCTCATGGTATGTTCTTCAAATAGGTAAATATTTAGGCCGATTCGACTTGTTTTGAAGTTTTTTATTACAAAACTTTGAGCGGTTAGAAATAGCTGAATTTAATATTCAGCTGTGTATTAGGTGGTGAAATAATTTGTTGAACAACAAAGAACTTCCACAACGATCAGATATTGGAGCAGATAATGCGATCCTCGAAGGCGATCGTAAAGTCACTCGCACACGTTGGGAGGCTGACGTTTTTACGGCTTTTTTACGGAAATATTTTTGGGGTCCCACGACGAAAGCGGCGGCTCGTAGTCGAAATCTCGCATAATTGATTCGGGCTGACCAGCTGTAGGAAAGTTCGGATTCACCGTCCGGAAGGCTTTTTAAAAGGGGAATTTTTATAGATTCTCAAGCGCCTCGTTGTGTTCGCGTTTAGATTGAAAAACGGGATTCCAACGGCACTAAAAGCCAAACCCCCGGGGGGAATCCTTGTTTTAACGGATTCTGAACTACAGTTTTTTGGGTTCGTAATTGGTGACACAGCTAGTTTTTTTTGGCGTTTCAACTTTCATTCTGATAGATTTCGCCCATATTTTGATATTTCTTCAAAAATTGATCGGTGTTTCGGAAATCTTTCAACTTCCAGTTTTTCGAACGTCAATCTGAAGCCTTCTTCGCCTATACAGAAACGATTATTAGATTTGATTCAATGGGGTGCGAACAACGGAATCAACAGGAAAAACAGTTGTAGTATTGACTCCCAAAGCGACCAAAACAAACTTCAGGCACTCACCATATAGGGTAAAACCGCCTATTGTTGACATTATTCTTAATATTGACACTTCAAGAAATGCAACAATAAGGTAGTAAAGCACTGTACACTCTCGAAAGTGGCGTCATTCTACAGATAACAATGTAAGTATTGAGATTGACCCACTCGATCGGTTATAATAACGTTGTAGAAATTGTCCGGGTGATTGGAAACTGGTGACAGCTGTATCAGGGAGCGTCTGGCCCCTGATCTGTCGGCCGCGCGATCGCCGCGCTCCTGACGATGGAGTGTTTTACCACTAAACACTCGGAAAAAGAATGAATAAATGAATTTTAAAAAAAGAAAAAAAAGGCCAGCCTTCGTGAAACAACACCACCTCGCTTCCTGGAGGATAACCTATAAAGTAATCGTTATTTGTATCTGTAATCGCAAAAAAGTATTCGTTAATCACAATTACTTTAAAAGTATTCATCAACCACGAATACTTTTGTAATCGTTAATCGTTTCGCCAACGAATAACGATTACTTCCAAAGCAATAATTCGTAATCAACGAATATGTTTCACGATTACATTTGTAATCGCAAAAGTATTCATTAATCGATTAACGCCCATCTCTGCTAGGGATACATTATAATATGTATTTACTTTCAATTAAAATCATTTGGAGAAATCCTTAGAAGCATTCAAGTAGGTAACTCAAGCCCAATCTTAATCAGTAGGTACGTTAGAAAAGGTAGATAGGTAGTAGGAAAAACTAGAGATAGAAAACTATAACTTGGCGGAACACTACAATATGAATCACATTTTTATGGCAGAAGAAGGAAGGACATCGCGATCTACTTTTGATAACAATTTTGGATAACAGTCCTTGCATTCGGGAGCGGTAGGAGCGCGGCGATTGCGCGGCTGTCAGATCAGGGGCCAGACGCTCCCTATCAGTCACGCCAACGGCCAACATCCAGTGTCCAGGCCTGGATTTACGCATAGGCCCGCTAGGCCTATCAGAATTAATTTGCATCAGAAAACGTTTTTTTACCGATAAACGTTTACGTTTGTACCGTGAATTATTAGGCCTAACGGTTTTATTTGAGTTTACCGTTTGTGAGGTATGTAAATTTGCTCTAGAATCTAAATCTGCTCTCGAATATGTCAGGTGTTTACTCTGACGTTCAGGCAGGCATCAAACAAGTCAGTCCTCTAGCGGAGTATGTACCTTGTGCTGTGCATTCGTTAAACCTTGTAGGTTCGTGTGCAGCAGAATCATGCCTGTATCACTTTTTTAGTTCACCCCATTGATGGTCTATTTTGAAGAGGAACTGTTCCTTATTGTTGCAAAATCTGTCAAAGACTCGATGGCCTGCCGAGCTTTCAACGAAAGCAGAGAGAGCATTTTAACAAGTTTGGATGAGATTTCAAGTGATAGTGACGAAAAGCCCTCAACAAGAAATGAAGCCAGGACTCTAAAGGAAAATCTGAGTACCCTTGAAACAACATTTATGGCAGTCCTTAGGGGATCAATTCTAGAAAGATTCAACAAAATAAATGTAAAGTTGCATTATGAAACCTTGGAGCTTATGAAAGTTGTAACATATTATGAATCTTTGTGGCTTTCTGGAGGAATTAAGGACAAATTTTCACGATCTGGAACGATCAGTAAAAGAAAACTGTAAAAAGGAGTATTAGGCTGACAGTCGGCGCAAAAGGAAGGTACTCGCTGAGTTTGGTGAATATGGGGGCCCTATCAGTGATTTTCAAGTTACATTTGCTCGAAAGAAAGCAAGAAAGAAGGCTTTATAAATTATTCCAAATACTTTCGGGCCTAGGGACACCAGGTTGCTGAATCCAGCCCTGCCAGTGTCTCGTGCTAGTGAAGTAAGTACAGTCTACTTACCTTACTTAGTAGACAAATTTAGACTTTTCAAGTCAAGTCAAGTAAAACGCTGCAAAACTGGGGTTTATTAAATCTTGCCATGATTTGCACCTTTTCTCTGTGAATAACATTTGGGAGAATATGTGAATCTGTTCTCGACCAAAATACCTATTTGGAAACGCAATAATCGCCCTATTTTTTTTCACTTAGTAGAAATTCAAATCATGAACGCAAGCCGATTGAATTATAGGTTTGCAGCGTTTTTTTTATTGAATTCAATACCCCCCCCCACAATAAAAACATCTATAATTTATCAAGTCCCCTGGCACTCGTGTTGCGTAAAACTTCCCCAAATCCAAATTAAACGATGTAGCCAAAGGTGACAGATGTTGGTTCACACAAATATCATCAACTGATCAACCCAATCAACGTTTGGGAAAACTTTTGATTGAGTTGCTAAGATAATATTTGGATTGAAATAATATAGTAGAATATCGAGATTCTTGAATTTTTTCATTAAGCGAAGTGGAACCTTAAATTGACATCGCCTGTTCCCAATGTTGACATTCGGTTTCTAAAGTTGACATAGTTATAACTTGAAAACATTTTGTTGCTATATTAATCTGTCACCTCAATACGCTCACCGATTGAAGAACAACAGAAACAAGCTAGTATTCCATTTTTTAAAAGGCCTCAGCGGTATTAGGCGAAATGACATCGTCGACGGCATCTCCAAACGAGCAGCTACAAGACCAATGCCATCATCGTCACCAGATTTCCCACCAACTGAATTACGGAAATACATCGCCCGGAAAATGTTTGAAAAGTGGAAACCTGAATATAAATTGTATGGGGAAAGTAAGCATAAAAATCTATTTCTAGTCGTGAGGGAACGATCTTGGTTTCCCGCAGTCGAAGGGAGGATACCTATGAGCTTTTCCCGCAACATTATACGGTTAAGAACGAGTCATGGAAAAACCGACTCCCGCGTACGTACGACCCACAAACCTCACCCGATTGCCTTCGTTGCATAAGAGAAAAACAGACGATGTCGCATGTCATCTTGGAGTTTCCGCGCGATGAAGTAGAGAGAACGAACCTCCTCGCATCTATTCCGAAGGAAACACCATCTCCATTCAATTTAAATACCCTCGTTGCTCTAGAAAACCTGAAACTATATTCAAGCATTCAAAACTTCTACCGAGCATTGACTTTTTATTTTGAAATATTATTGACGTTATTCGGTATCGCGAAGTATTGAATGTAGTATGAAGTAATGAACATATTTTATTTCTTCTTATTTATTACGAAAACTTGTAATTGCTGAGTTTCCCGAAGCCAATAGTTAAAAAGAAGAAAAAAACTTAATACAAATCCATTTTGGACCAATCGAAGACCAAAACAAACGAGAGGTGTATGTATGCCTGTATGTGTATGAGAAATTTTCTAGATGCTACCCAGTCTGTGATTCTTAACCGATTTTCATGTATATTTTTTCGCTAGATACCGAATTTTCACTCTAATCCAAGAACAAATCGTGGAAATTCTGGATTCTCTCACTGACACGAAAATGGAGAAAGTAATATTCAATCATTTCAATCGCTACTCAAGCTGGGATCGATCGGGCGGATTCATGTCCTTATTTTTTGGTTCAACGAAGACTTTAGTTTAGGATTTGAAATGTATGTAAAGAAAACACTTGTCACTGCATCACTCAGGAAATTTGTTTCTTTACGATATGAACGCCGCTACAATTTAAAACGTCTGCCAAGTGGGCGTTGCACATAGCTTCCTCGTATCCATAACATGACTGTTTATAATCATTGAAAATTATTATTGACTAAAGAACTTCGTTCAATTAGGCGAAGTAAATATTGAATTAGGGTAAATTTATTGTTATGCAGGAGCATAACCTGAGGAAATAAAGGTAGGCATGTTCAACTATTGAACAAATTGTAAAATATACCAAATCCGAACAATCCCTGAAAATGTCATCGAAATCAGTCATGAACTCCCGGAGTTACGCGTGTAACAAGGATTTCACGTTTGCGGATGCACAGAGGCCACTGTTGACCCGGGGGTCATGAAACTTATAGGGGATCATCTACACATCAAAACGAACAATTCCTGAAAATGTCATCGAAATCGGTCAAGAACTCCCGGAGTTATGTTTGTGGCAAGGATTTCACGTTTGCGCATGCGCAGAGGATACTATTGATCCGGGGGTCATGAAACCTATAGGGGACCATCTACACCCCAACCCGCACAATTCCCGAAAATTTCATCAAAATCGGACTATAACTTCGTGTAGTTTTGCCCGTAACAAGGATTTGACTGACAGACAGACAGACACGGAACCAAAATTGTTCAGAAAGGTCTAAAACGCAAAATGCGAGTGGAATTTTTGATTTGGACACAAAAAAAATTTTCACATTCCGGAAGTGAAAACAATGCTTCCGCTACCTTGGTAGACTCGGAAGCAAAACCACGAAGTTTTCACGACGAGCAACAGGTAAAAAGTTTGGAAAAAATCTGAAATACATTGTGAAAACCTCTGCCAAGTGGGTGTGGCACATAGCTTCCTCGTATCCATAACATGTCTGTATAGATCATTGAAAATTATTATTAACTAAAGAACTTCGTTCAATTAGGCGAAGTAAATATTGAATTAGGGTAAATTTATTGTTATGCAGGAGCATAACTTAAGAAAATAAAGGTAGGCATGTTCAACTATCGAACAAACTATAAAATATACCTAATAAGTCCGAACAATCCCTGATAATGTCATCGAAATTGGTCAAGAACTCCCGGAGTTATGCGTGTAACAAGGATTTCACGTTTGCGCATGCGCAGAGGCTACTATTTATCCGGGGGTCATGAAACTCATAGGGGACCATCTACACATCAAACCGAACAAACCCTGGAAATTTCATCGATGTTGGTCAAGCACTCCCGGAGTTATGTACGTAGCAAGGATTTCACGTTTGCGCATGCGCAGAGGCTACTATTGATCCGGGGGTCATGAAACCTATGGGGACCATCTTTAACCCGGATTGAAAATTTCATCAAAATCGGACTATAACTTCGTGTAGTTTTGCCCGTAACAGGATTTGCTGACAGACAGACAGACACACAGACAGACTCGGAACCAAAATTGTTCAGAAAGGTCTAAAACGCAAAATGCGAGTGGAATTTTTGATTTTGGAGACAAAAAAAATTTTCACATTCCGATAGTGAAAACAATGCTTCCGCTTCTTTAGTAGATTCGGAAGCAAAATTGTTGTCAAGACAATTTCGTAATATTTGGAATGGGTTTCGGCATCAAAATTATTTGCACTAATATCATTCCCGTCAAAATTCCAAATCACCTGTCGTTTGATTCATTTATTAGATATGAAGTTGGAATAAAGATTCATTGTTGGTAAAAACCTGAACAAGAGTAGTTCTTTGAATAAAACTAGAATAAGTTTTAGAAGAATAGTGTTAAGGCTCATTTTTCAACTTCCTACTTTTATGGTTTAAGACCATGTAGTACATGTGCAGTGAGGGCGAGAACCCTTTGAAGAAGGAGGCCGTTTCAATCACTTGCGCTGATTATGCTAGAGTCCCTTGAAGAGAGAGGCAGCTTCACTATGAAGGGACTAAATTCCTATAATCAGCAAGTGATAAACGAGCCTCCCAAGTTCTCGCTGTACACATTACTACATGGTCTTAAACCATAAAGTGAAGTTGAAAAATGAGCCTTAACAATTCTTCTAAAACTTATTCTATTATTCAAAAAACTCTTGTTCAATTTTTACCAACAATGAATCTTTATTCCAACTTCATTTCTAATAAATGAATCAAACGACATGTATTTAATTTTGAAAAAATGATATTGTGCAAATAATTTACTTAATAGCATTGTCAAAACTGCCAGTAACTACTTCGATAAAGCTTGATATTTGGTGTTTTTCCTTAATTTCGACTTAATGACGTCGAGAAATTTGTGTGAATTGTAAGAAAAACTGTTTTCCTGAAGGAGAAGTGGGATACAACTACAACTGCAACAGCTTGAAATGTCCACTATCTCCTTAAAGATTCGTGGGAGTCACCTATCAAAAAGCTTTGATAGGAAGGAAAGATTTGATTACAAACCAAATTTGATATCCACTTTGTTCAGTTTCAAAAAGTACTAAAAGCCAGGTTTGACTCCAAAATCTTGAAACTTCAAAGACCTAAATTGATTGACGTCTCGAAATTGCTTGCATGTTTTTACCAAATCTCTAATATTAAATCTAGAATTAAATGTAGAAAGAAGTCACTTTAGGACTTGTATTGCGTTAAATCTTCCCCAAATCCAAATTTAAACGATGTAGCCAAAGGTAGACTGATGTAGAGGAGGCACACAAATTTGATCAACTGATCAATCCAAATAGGTATTTTGGTTGAGAATCGATTTAAGTGCTCTATGCATATCTCCTGAAAGTCAATAATCGCTCTATCACCCGTGAAACACGCACACTCCAAAGCTTAGTAAGAAATTCAAATCATGAATGCAAGCCAAATGAATGAAATTGAGTAATAAACCCCAGTGAAAGAATTTGCAGCGTTTCATGCATATCAGAATGCTTCAACCCGTGTATCGGCTATAAACCCTTTTAGGAGTTCACCCCAGCATCCACATTCACTACATCACTAGGTTACTGCGATCAAAACAAAAAAAAACAACGGTTTTTTTTATTGCAGTAACCTAGTGATGTAGTGAATGTGGATGCAAATGTTGGCAGCATAAGATCATGCCATACATCGGGAATGGTTTGAGCTATAGACCTCCTGTGAGGAGGCTTATTCGATTTGTGATGGAAGGTTCTTCAAAAAAAGTCCAAATTTAGGCCGCTTTGCTTTTTTTTGAGGTATTTAGGGATTTTACAAAACTTTGACAGCCCTTAAAGGGCACTTTAAATTAAATGAGAGAGCTGGCTTAAGAATTGGGGCGTCGCCGGGCCAAGATGGATTTTTCCTGAAAATTTCTGCTTTTTTGCTCCAGCCGTTTGGGAGAAAACGTGCGTACGGCGGACGGACGGAAAAATTTGTATTGCAGATTCGGATTCTACACCCTTTGAAACGTAAACCATGAAATTTTCAGGGGGGTTAGATATTTTTTTTTTCCAAGAGCGATTACAATGGTTTATTATTGAATAATAAACCAAAACACATTTGCAGTCCAGTGGGACTGAATTCTCTGAAATTCCTTAAATAGATTCCTTATATTCCCGGAGTATTAATTAATTATTCACGTATTATAATTCCAGATAAATATTAATGGGTACTAACATTCATTATTGTTCGTGTTTCAACATTACACCGTTCAAGCTCACCGCTATTTTCTTTGAAACAGTTAATTCTTGTATTCATTCATTTGTTTCCATTTCATAATTATCATGTTACCATCGTTTCGTAAAATTTTATTTCAATATTATTTCACTTCAGGAGGGCGTAGGTTTATTAGGAAGGATCGTACACAGGTAGCTGCATTGTTGAAGACCAATTCATTATGTAAGGGAACAACGGTTTTTTGTTGTTGTAAAACAAAACACGGTAAAATTAATTAATATTGTTTTCCAAACTTCATGTTAAAATGTTTTGTTTTAAAGATAGAATGAGTTATTTTTACTCCCCACACACCTCTTGCCGAGCCTCACGATATCATGTCTTACTGAATGTAGGAACAGGTGAATAATTCTACTTTAAAATTCAAATCATTTTTCGATTTTTAAACATTTTTATTGAAGAGTTCTTTTCATTCGTTCAGTGCCTAAACTTTTTTTCAATTACCTACTTATGTGATTGGTTACTTCTATAGATAGTGGAGTAGTTTTTACAAAATCTTTTTCACATTTTTTTCTTGTTTTCAAGTTTTTTACTTCGGATTTTTGCAGTGACGCAGTGGGGCTGATGGTAGTATTATCTACTAAAATAATGAATCTACATAATATTCAACAGTGTTGATGAGGATTTTTGATTTTTAAATTTCACGGTAGTTGAGTACGACAAAATTGACCACAAACTCAACAATTTGAATTGAAAATCCCAGAAAGCGGTGATGATCAGTCCCAACAAGACCCCCGTGTGAGTTTTCATCCAATTTACTGCCCACCCCTCTTGGTTGTCCACGTGACACTTCCTCGTAACGGCTTTTGGGCAGTTAGTCCAAAGCAAAAGCGTGATCCATGCTAATTATTGCGGAAATTTTCAATATTTTGATGAGCGGGTTTCCCAACAGTAGATTTCCACTAGCTTTCTGCAGACCACTGACCCTTACATCTTTATATCACTCTAAATACGTATACGTAATCATCAATACAAAGTCATGATCTATGAGTAAATACGTTTGTACGGACTATTATAGAAGTTTCTACACAGACAGTTAACATCCGTGTAATACGTAATCCAAAAGGGCCATAATAACATGTGTTCTCATTTGTAGTCAATTTGCAGTTATTTTCGCCTACCAAAACCCCCTGGAACCAGTATTGATAGTAAAGAAGTTGAGTATTCAACAAAATTCTGAATGGGAAACAAACTTATAACGCAGGATCAAGTTATTCAATTAAGAGTTGACCTATCATCACATCCTGTGGTCATAGTTTCTACAAGTTCTATACTATATAGTTTCTATACTGGAGGTTTTACATGAATTCACCAATATTTGTTCAATTCCTAGCATATGTTAATGAACACTAATCAACGTTTCATTTAAGAGAGAAAGTCGTGGTTTACATTGAAGTTGCGAATTGGAGGCATAGCCCTGTTCGCTTCAGCACCGCTTAGTTTATCTGTTGGGGTTCACGTGTTTTAATCATCAGTTACCGAGAATAGACTCTGGGAATCGCCCCGAGGTTCTATTACCCCCGATTTCAAATTAGATACTCGTCTATTGCCTCTACTGCTAGAATCAGGTGGGAATTCTATCAAATATACGAGTTTCGTTCACCAGAAGCCCATAATGAAGTTGGACTGAAAGCAATCAATTTCGAATCCACAAGCGTTACACATTTCCAGCAGTTGTGATTCATAAACCTACCATCGAGGGTACTTGAAAGTAACAGCTGCAAATTCATTTAAAAAGAATTCAACAGTAGTCATAGCAATCACACTGGACCAAAAATGAGTTCATAAGGTCAGGTTTTTAGCACACCTAAAAATGTATACAATTTTGGTTTATTATTCAATAATAAACCATTGTAATCGCTCTTGAAAGAAAAATCTAACCCCCCCTGAAAATTTCATGGTTTACGTTTCAAAGGGTGTAGAATCAGTGTAATCAAATTCGCTTTACACGGATGTTAACTGTCTGTGTAGAAACTTCTATAATAGTCCGTACAGACGTGTTCACTCATAGATCATGACTTTGTATTGATGATTACGTATACGTATTTAGAGTGATATAAAGATGTATGGGTCAGTGGTCTGCAGAGAGCTAGTAGAAATCTATTGTTGGGAAACCCTCTCTTCGAAATATTGAAAATTTCCGCAATAATTAGCATGGATCACGCTTTTGCTTTGGACTAACTGCCCAAAAGCCGTTACGAGGAAGTGTCACATGGACAACCAAGAGGGGTGGGCAGTAAATTGGATGAAAACTCACACATGGGGTCTACTTGGGACTGATTTATCATTACCGCTTTCTGGGATTTTCAATTCAAATTGTTGAGTTTGTGGTCAATTTTGTCGTACTCCACTACCTTGAAATTTGAAAATCAAAAATCCTCATCAACACTGTTGAATATTATGTAGATTCATTATTTTAGTAGATAATACTACCATCAGCCCCACTGCGTCACTGCAGAAATCCGAAGTAAAAAACTTGAAAACAAGAAAAAAATGTGAAAAAGATTTTGTAAAAACTACTCCACTATCTATAGAAGTAACCAATCACATAAGTAGGTAATTGAAAAAAAGTTTAGGTACTGAACGAATGAAAAGAACTCTTCAATAAAAATGTTTAAAAATCGAAAAAATGAATTTGAATTTTAAAGTAGAATTATTCACCTGTTCCTACATTCAGTAAGACATGATATCGTGAGGCTCGGCAAGAGGTGTGTGGGAAGTAAAAATAACTCATTCTATCTTTAAAACAAAACATATTAACATGAAGTTTGGAAGCCAATATTAATTAATTTTACCGTGTACAACAACAAAAAACCGTTGTTCCCTTACATAATGAATTGGTCTTCAACAATGCAGCTAACTGTGTACGATCCTTCCTAATAAACCTACGCCCTCCTGAGGTGAAATAATATTGAAATAAAATTTTACGAAACGATGGTAACATGATAATTATGAAATGGAAACAAATGAATGAATACACGAATTAACTGTTTGAAAGAAAATAGCGGTGAGCCTGAACGGTGTAATGTTGAAGCACGAACAATAATGAATGTTAGTACCCATTAATATTTATCTGGAATTATAATACGTGAATAATTAACTATTATTCCGGGAATATAAGGAATCTATTTAAGGAATTTCAGAGAATTCAGTCCCACTGGACTCCAAATGTGTTTTGGTTTATTATTCAATATTAAACCATTGTAATCGCTCTTGGAAAAAAAAATGTGTAACCCCCCTGAAAATTTCATGGTTTACGTTTCAAAGGGTGTAGAATCCGAATCGGCAATAAAAATTGTTCCGTCCGTCCGCCGTACGCACGTTTTCTCCCAAACGGCTGGAGCAAAAGATCTGAAATTTTCAGGAAAAATCCATCTTGGCCCGGCGACGCCCCAATTCTTAAGCCAGCTCTCTCACTTAATTTAAAGTGCCCTTTAAGGGCTGTCAAAGTTTTGTAAAATCCCTAAATACCTCAAAAAAAAAAATCAAGGCGGCCTAAATATGGACTTTTTTTGAAGAACTTTCCACGAGGAATCGAATGAGCCCCTCCCCAGGTCTGTAGCTCAAACCATTCCCCATGTATGGCATGATCTTATGCTGCCAACATTTGCATCCACATTCACTACATCACTAGGTTACTGCAATCAAAAAAAAACAACAGCGTTTTTTTTTTTTTTTTTTTTGATCGCAGTAACCTAGTGATGTAGTGAATGTGGATGCTGGGGTGAACTCCTAAAAGGGTTTATAGCCGATACACGGGTTGAAGCATTCTGATATGCATGAAACGCTGCAAATTCTTTCACTGGGGTTTATTACTCAATTTCATTCATTTGGCTTGCATTCATGATTTGAATTTCTACTAAGATTTGGAGTGTGCGTGTTTCACGGGTGATAGAGCGATTATTGAATTTCAGGAGATATGCATAGCCACGTAAATCGGTTCTCAACCAAAATACCTATTTGGATTGATCAGTTGATCATATTTGTGTGCCTCCTCTACATCAGTCTACCTCTGGCTACATCGTTTAAATTTGGATTTGGGGAAGTTTTAACGCAATACGAGTGCTAAAGTGACTTCTTTCTACATTTAATTCTAGATTTAATATTAGAGATTTGGTAAAAACATGCAAGCAATTTCGAGACGTCAATCAATTTAGGTCTTTGAAGTTTCAAGATTTTGGAGTCACACCTTGCTTTTAGTACTTTTTGAAACTGAACAAAGTGGATATCAAATTTGGTTTGTAATAAAATCTTTTCTTCCTATCTAGGATCCTTTTTGATAGGTGACTCGCACGAATCTTTAAGGAGATAGTGGACATTTCCAAGCTGTTGCAGTTGTAGTTGTACCCCGCTTTTCCTCCAGGAAAACAGTTTTTCTTTCAATTCACACAAATTCCTTCAGACTGCGCACTTTATATTGAGTCGAAATTAAATTAAAACAAGGAACCAAATATCAAGCTTTATCGAAGTAGTTACTGGCAGTTTTGACAATGCTATAGAAGCCACCTCGGAGGTGTCACTAGGGTTGCCAACATTCTGTCTATTGAAGCTGATATGAACAGAATAAAAAAAAATCCGGTTTAAATCATGGAAAAACCTTGAAAAAATGGCTTGAAAGTTGAGAAATCCCTTTAGATAATATACTCAGTCAATCAGTTTGGCTACAATATTTTGACCATAAAGTACTCTATACATACAGCGTATGTGTTCTACAACAGTTTCCAACGTAAGATTTTAACATGGAACATGTTTTTAGCCGGGAAAATCTTAGCAGTGTCACGAAATTGTTCTGACAGTTTTCACGTACAACCGAGCTGTTTCTAGGGAAATGAAAGTTGTTCAGTTTTCGACGGACGAAAAGTTCTCCATTCGTTGGAAAGCTCTCGATTTATCACGCTGGATTATATAGATGTATTTTTTTTTCGTTTTTGAGTTATTTCACTTCTTGAACTTACGTCACTAAAACGGCCGTAAAAACGTGTATTTTCAAGCACATTTGATGTGATCGAACGGGTGTGCGGATCTACCTTTGACCGTTAATCACATTATCATACTCAACATTTTGCTCGTGACGATGTTTCTATCAACGATAAGAAGAGGAAATTATAACAAACAACGGGATCAAACCTGACGATATCAGCAAGAACGGGAGACATTTAACAGTTGATTTACATCAATTCATTCCGCGGATGCTCTCACTCAAACTTAAATTTTTTGGGTAATGCCGTTGACATGATACATTCTACACCCAGAAAAAGAAAAAAAGTTTTAGTTATGTAGGTTTATTCTTTTTTTTTAAACCTCAAATGTGATTGAAAATACACGTTTTTTTGCATAAAATCTGCAAATACTTTGAAAACGCCGGAGTTACGGCCGTTTTGGTGACGTAAGTTCTAAAACACGAAAAAAATCTTAGAAGTGAAATAACTCAAAAACGAAGCCTGTAAAAAAATAATCTCTAAGGGGCACTTTTTGTTGGAAACTAGTAGTAGAACGCGCGTGCGAAGATTTTCGGATCATACGCTGTACACCCTGTATATAGTACTTTATGGTCAAAATATTGTAGCCAAACTGATACTATTTAATGGATATTGCACTTTTTGAAACCAAACAGATGAAAGTGCTCTTTATGATGGATATCAAAAGGTAAGGTAACGGCACCGGTAGTGGCCACTGCTCCAGTAGTGGCCATTTTAAAGTTTATATTTGAGAAATAAGGATTCCCGGTCTCCTAGTGGCTTCAAACTTGCAGGAGGTACAGCTCATGTCATCTTGTAGTCAGAGGTTGAACTAGGAGTGCGCAGAGCATCATTGGAAATTGTGGTAAACTTCTCAATATGACCGTCCCTAGTTTCCTCGTTTGTTGGGCTGTATCCTAGAGCTTCTACTGGATAGAATCAATTTTGTTCATCTGGTATTGAATTTAATGATATTAAACACGTAAGGAGGGCAAAATGTCAAGTGGCCACTACTGAGACATGCACGTGGCCACTACTGGAAATTTCGTAATTTGATGTGGCCACTACTAGATCAAAATAAAGGTGTGAGAAAAAATTAATAAAAAATAGAAAAAATTGTTCTTTTGATAGTTTTAGGCAATGGATATGTTAGGGAAGAGTCGGGCTATATTCTAAATGAGTCCTGAAGAAAGTCAGTACTACTGTTGGCCCACAATTGTCAAAACTAAAGAAAAAATTCTTAACTGTGGCCACTACCGGTACCGTTACCTTAAAATAGAATTTATATTATTTCAATACCTTTTGAAGTAAAACTGAATTTTCAACCTGATTTTTCAAGGGGATTTATACTTTTAGCTCCAATCTGATTGCAAAAGGTCTTTAGTACGTTCTGGAAACAAGCTCCTCAATTGGGATCCTGAACCACTGTGCAATTTTGTGAGAATTTTGACAAAATTGCACAAGGGAGGATGCAATGTTTCAATATTTTACTTGTTAGTTCATTCGCCTAATTAATTATTTTAAAGTCTTAGACTGTGATCTGGTTACGACGGATCTCTTCGTGTAATTTATTGTTGTGAAAAGATCATGAATGAAATAGAATAAGAATTCTACGTACCTAAAAACTCGAAAGTGTTTTCTGTGATTAGTTTCTGACTCCAAAACATTTCTTGAAACCGCCAGCACTGAGAATCGAAGCTTTTTAGCTTCAGGGATATCCTCTGTGTGTTGCAGGCGTGTTATTTCAGCCCTTCGGAAGGGGCAATAGTTCATTTCAACAACGCCTGATAATTCGTCGAAACTAGAGGGCCGAAGTAATTCGTGAAAGAGCTTAGGATCCAATTGACTTCTTTCGAAGATTTTTATTGTCTTTCAAATATTTGCTGTTCTTGATTTTCCAATTCTTAGCTCTACCGTCGGTATGACTTTGTCTTGGAAGCGAATCCTACGCATTAAATTACATAATCGAAAGAGAATAGAAACTTCTTCGTTGTAGTCTGGGAAAAAATGAAGTTGCGAACTCGCAGATTTACTTTTTGTTAGCGCTGATTCTGGGATTTTATTTTTACGAAAATGGAAATGCCGATTCAAAAAGGCCACCCGAGAAATCATAGGGATGCGTTGAGTTTTCCCCTCCAAGGCCCAGCCTTGTAAATCCTGCAGTAAACAAGATGTAATGCGAGGAAATGAGTTATTTTCCTAGTGGCTCCGCGCTCTCTCCTTCAACTGGTATTAAATCCGTCCGGGGAAATTGAATCGTTGGATTCTCGGACTCGATTTTTCAATGAAGGTCGCGAAAATAGCCTTTTCCTCGGATTTCCCGCATTTATTGTTCTGACCGTGAGATGAGGGGATTTCGCTTGGCTTTCAGTCGAACGAAATGGGAACGATTTGATTTCGTTATCATTCGGATGTTTTTCATCGGCATTTGTTTAGGCATCATTGAAATTCTCTTCGCGTTTCGGTCCTTCAAAATCAAAGTATCTATTCACGTTTCCCGATCTTGTTTGTCGCACTGATCCCGATGTTTCATAGGATTGGATAAATGGAAGACAGATGTATTTCCATTCACATAGTCATATTATCATATGAATATACTCAAACCTATTAATAGCACAATGTTTTCGAATTTTCATCAAACTGTGTTTAATTAAATTGTCGACCAACAATTGTTCGAAAACAAAACAAAATTACTTGTGACAGAACAGGGCAGAATTCGGACAGCCTGACTCGTGATATTTCAAATTTTCGATGGCAGGCACATCAGCGGAGCGCAAGGAAAATCGAGTTTATATTTAGAAAAATTAATTTAGGTTTCAATTTTGAATTTAAAAGATCTCCGTATAATCGAGTTTCTGGAAGGGAGATGTTATTTTAAATTGGCAAGACAGGGATTGTAGAGAGACTGTTACCATGGGTAAATTTTCACCTGTAACAACTATACCGATACACGTTAAAGCTGAAGAATGATGCCTTTTCTTTTCTTTCCTTCTTGTTGACAAATGCTTGCATACGAGTCTGCAACACATAGGGACATTTTCATGTGTGTCATATCATGTGTCCATCTTAAATTTTTTTCGCTCACGATACTTACTCATGCGTTTGTTCAGTGATCGTTTTGAAGTGGAAGAAGTAGGGAAATGGTTGAAGCTAATAAACAAAACAAAATGTCTTATTAAATGTCGTGAAGATGTTTAGTTTATTGGTATTACTATTTCAAGGACTGTAGTTACTAACTTTTGGTTTATTGTTCGATAAAAACCATTGTAATCGCTCTTGAAAAGAAAAAAATTCTAACCCCCCTGAAAATTTCATGGTTTTACGTTTCAAAGGGTGTAGAATCCGAATCTGCAATAAAAATTTTCCGTCCGTCCGCCGTACGCACGATTTCTCCCAAACGGCTGAAGCAAAAAATCTGAAATTTTCAGGAAAAATCCATGTTGGTCCGGCGACGCCGCCAATTCTTGAGCCAGCTCTCTCACTTAATTTAAAGTGCCCTTTAAGGGTTGTCAAAGTTTTGTAAAATCCCTAAAAACCTCAAAAAAAGTCAAGGCGGCCTAAATTTGGACTCTTTTTGAAGAACTTTCCATGAGGAATCGAATGAGCCCCTCCCCAGGTCCGTTGGTCAAATCATTCCCGATGTATGGCCCGATTTATGGTGCCAACATTTGCGTTATTTTTGTTTATTATTGTTTTTGTTTTGATATCAGTAATCTAGTGATGTAGTGATGTAGTAATGTGGACACTGGAGTGAACTCCTAAAAGGCTTTGTGGCCGATACACGGGTTGAAGGATTCTGATATGCATGAAACGCTGCAAATTCTTTCACTGGGGTTTATTATTTGATTGGCTTGCGTTCATGATTTGAATTTCTAGTAAGCTTCGGATTGAGAGTGTTTCACAAGTGATAGAGCGATTATTGAATTTCAGGAGGCACACAAATATGATCAACTGATCAATCCAAATAGGTATTTTGGTTGAGAACAGATTTACGTGCTCTATGCATATCTCCTGAAATTCAATAATCGCTCTATCACTTGTGAAACACGGACACTCCAAAGCTTAGTAGAAATTCAAATCATGAACGCAAGCCAATTGAATAATAAATCCCAGTGGAAGAATTTGCAGCGTTTTGTTTATTGGTATTGCGCGAGCCAGTTTCCGTGGAGATTTTTCAGTTCATGTGCCAAAGCAGAAACATGAAAATGTCAAAACCCTTTTTCTAAAAAACATTCAACACCACTCTCTTTAGAATTTAAAAATAATTTTGTGACCTAATTATGATACTGGATTTTACTAATTTTCCATATCATATTATGTATCATAGGTAATAATTGGTTAAAATGAGGTACATTCATAGGTATTACAATATAGGTACATATGGATCTTTAAGACTGCTTTCTGATAGCCTTGAAACATAGAAAATAAAATAACAAAGTGCCTACAAGTATCATCCGTTTTAGGTGTGGTTTGAATTGCTACCTATTTTACGCTGAAAATCACTTTATGTTTAGGGTGGTCAATTTTTTTTTTTTTTTTTTTTTTTTTTGAACATATTGTTCATGAATTTTTGATATTAACGATGCAGGTTGATCTGCAAAAGATATCTAGTTACCTAGTTGGTCTCAGATCTGTTTCAGAGTGGGATCCTGAAACGAGAACGATTCTAAACTACAAGTTAATCTATCTAACCTTAAGATATAGGTAACATGTAAGTGAAATTAGGCTAGTTGGAGAAAATGTATCTACCATCGATTAGGGATATCACAAGTGGATCTCAGATAGAGGTACGAGGACTGTTAGGGCCCTGTCTGGCCCAGATGGAATATCAACCCACTGAGCAGGTCTATGAAAAACTCAGGTGCTAATGAGTACTAAAGTACTGCTCTTGCTGGTGTCTGTGGGTAAGACGGATATGGGTAGCAGGTGCCCGATAAACCTCCTTGAAAGTAGGGGCAGGAAGAGCCCATGAAGAACACTATGTAGACCTGGTGTTGGTTTTATGTTGCATGTAGAAGTTCTCCATGCGCTCATGCAAAATGTCAACTGCGGTATCACTAAATTCTCTCCTTGCCACAGTGTCAGCAAACTCATTGCGATGGATACTTGCACGGCTTGCCGTCCTCAAACGATAACAGTACCAAAAGTTTTGGCTCAGTGCAGCGAAATACGGAGTCTTTGTTTCAGTGTATCATCAGAATATGAGTCCCTAATAGCCTCAATGGTACTAAGTCATTCACTGCAGAACAAACGATTCCCAATTCATCAACTAGCTTTAACTGCAAGTGTCCAAGTCTACATCTCTGCTGAGAATACAGATGCAGCAGGTGGTAAGTGTCTGGTGACTTGAAAGTTGGAACTCCATAGAGCAAGAACGACACTATCAGGTTTATTTACCTGTAAAATTGATAGAAAGAGACCACCGTATCTCTGGATTGTCTCAAGGTTAAACCGGTGGTGATTTTGAATTTAGGGCTTTACTAGTTTTGTTATGACAAAAAATCTAATAAAAACCTCTTGTTTAATAACAGTTGGGCATCACCAAAGAAATTAGTGATCTTGGCAGCGTCTGAAGATTACAGAGGGTAATTTCTACGTAGCTTCATACATCTTAGATTCATTAACGTTGAATTGAGAAACTCGATGCTCCGACTTCCAGCCGTGTTAACGCGGTTCCTAATTGGACTGCTTTGCCTCAAGCTCACCGAAGTCGGCGTGTTATTCAATCTAATGTATGTCGTGTTGTGTTTCAGAGGTGCGCGGACATGGCAGTATCGGACAAAAGGGTTTACCACACTTTCGCCAGGACGTTGCCTCCATCCAAATCCGTGTCCAAGTCTGTGGTCGCTCTCCTGAAAGCTTTTCAATGGGAAAAGTTCGTCATCGTTTCGGGGCAGACCGCGTGGGCCGTCCAAGTGAAAGACGCCGTTAGGGTGAGTTGATGGAAACTTTAGCAGGAGCATGTTCTAAAGGACCCTTGAGGTATTGTATCGTGGTTGTATTCCTGGTGTTATAGGATTAGTTAGAGAATAAGCTACGAGATTTTCTAACTTCATGTATTCATAAATTCCATTCCAATTAGCGCTTATTGAATCTAAACTAGTGACTGTTTGTTTAGGTTTGGGTATTTTGAAAAACATATTTACTAGGAACATTAAGTACCATATAATCTCTGGAAGAAAACTGGGAAGGTTCACTCACTGAATGAGTGTTAAGTATCACGGGAAAACAGTAATCCATTCTTTGGTCTATAACGAGGTACGAGGAATTTCGTTTTATTTCCATTACCGACAGTTAAGTCACAGTATACACCTAGTAATTGTATTGGTTACTCCATTGATGATTTAACTCTACCTAAGGGGTTCTCCATCTCTCGATAACAGATCGAAATCATGGACTAGAATTGGAGGTGTAGGAATGGCTTGACTCAACAAGCCTCTTCTAGGAGCGCCAACCACTATTACTCCTACTTCAAGCTAACGCCAAATGAATTCTTCAGTAAAAATTCGTTCTCTCAAAAATTGAAGATGCTAAAACATGGAATTTCGAGAGGAGGAATAATCACGATCCTTGCGTTTGCTCATTTATTTACTGTATGGTCATTGTGCTCAAGTATATCTATCGGAAACGAACAAAATTCTCGTTAAATATATAGGATGGCAGACAATAACTACCAGCTTCTCGGCTGTCATTTCAAGATAAAATGAACATTCTTATTTCAAAAAAACACGAAATTTTTGGAAAAATTTTGGCTATTTCCAAAAAATTTATGACTTGTAAACGTTGGATTGATTTCGAAGGTTGAGTCATCGTTACTAACTGAACAATAACTTGATGCAGTTATTGTACTGTCACTTGTTTGGGCAGGTATATCCTCTAACACTATGAAAGAACGCACCATCTACAATGGATATCTGCCTCAGGAAAACAAATTGGATCAAATCAAGTAGCCTTATCAGCCCATTATTTCGGTGTCACACGGTTTTTCCTCACTCCCTACAATGTTTTGAAAAGTAGCCCCCAACTGACAGGGAAGGGTGTTTATGAAGTTGCTTCTGTTTTGTTGGCATCCCTTATTCAAGATGGTCCCAACGCTGGTGGTTGGATTTTGCCTAGACCTCCCCAGTCAGTTCTACCGGGAAAACCACCCCTTGAGGCAGCAGTGTGGGTTTTTTAACTCTCACTCCCTACTCCAATAACAATCTGACTGTAGCAAATGAAACTTGATCGCACTTGTTGACAATTAGTGTAGTTGTTGGAAGTTCGATGACAACATTTTGGTCCAAAGAGTTTCTATTGATTTGTGGCCTGTAAAGGCGGTGAAAGGCTATAACCTCACTCCCTACTCTCTCACTCCCTACAATATAGCCTCCCAATAGCTCCTTAAATTGTAGGGAGTGAGATCCGTTTGTAGCAACTGTGATGTTGGCGAGGAAACCTTAGTATTTACTGTAGCTAAAATTAAGCTAATTTGTGCTGTTCCACTCACCTAAATTGAAAGACTTGAGCGGCGATTCCCATGGAGGTTGTAGGCTCAAGAGGGGAAAAATATTAGTGTATACCCCACTCCCTACAAAAGTGATTATTTCAAAATGGCGTATGAGCAGTACGGTTCAAGATTATGTGTGCTCACTTGGGTAATATGCCGAGAGAACCGCAGTGATTGATTAAAAACAAGAAAATTGATCAAGTTTCAAATTTTTTTTTTAGAAAAGTCGATACCCAAATTTGACCGAAATTTTGAAATGACCCTTGTATAAACTCTTTGTTTTTCTTGATTTCAATTTCGTCGCGAGTTGTTCAGCACGCATGATTCCTATTTCACTAAAAAAATATAACAGCGTTCTTGAAGAATCGCTTGAATCCCTGTGTGGAAACAATTTATGATTTAATTAAGGCTACGATAGACGGATGAAATCTGTTTCAGAATTTCGCCAAAGAACATGGGATGACGGTCACTAGCGAGTGGGAGTTCACCGAATACATTCCGATGCTGAAAGTGAAGATCGATAAGATCGTCGCCGATTCTTACGAGAAAACCAGAGGTATGTACAGTTCCACCCTAGTTTGGAAGGAAAATCCTTATTAGCTAAGTTGGTTACTTTAAATAAGTAATAATGTCGTCAATATCACGCCGAAGGCACGAATCTATATTAAATTGAGCAAATTTTGCTCAATTTCGACAAGTTGTAGTTTCAAGTTTTAATGCGCCGCACAGTGGAAAATATGACCGATTTAGGTGGACAAAAATCTGAAACTTGTCCTTATTCAACCTTTGAGTTTCCAGATTATGGGAAAAATAATAAAAAAATCGAATGTTTTCTTTTTTTTAACTACCGACGACTCGTAGGCTACGAGTACGTTTTTCCAGGTCCCATTCATTCACGAAGTGAACTGGTGAACTTCTCCCACTGACCTTGTCTTTGAACTGAGTGACCTGCAGGGAGTCTACTCCCTCAGGTGACCTGGTTTTACACACCTCTAATTTGGCTGTCTCGTGAGAGTGTCACGTGCAAAGTTTAGTTGCACACCTTTATTTTTCCATTTTTCGTCCATTGACTGTCCATCATGGACTTTGAATTGCTAATCAACGGAGCTCACGACCGTCCGGCACTATCCTATTGGCAAACGAGTTCAGAATGTAGTGAAAGGTCGATGTGCTCATTCTAAAAAAGCTCCAAAACCACTCTTCATCGTCCTGTAGGTCTTGCTACAAAAGGTAATACTCTTTGAAAACTTGAGAGCTCTACTTCCTAATAAAAATGAGTTCTTGTGGCTACACGAAGGAACGACAAGGACTCTTGCCCGGACTCCAACAACTCGACTAGATAGATAGATAGATAGATGTATTCATTGTGTTAAAAAACATGTTTTTTCACAAGAGTTCGGAACAAACAAAAAATCAATGAAATTAATAGTACCTAGTAATAATGGAAAAAAAATTAATAGAAAGACATAAAAAGCAATTCAGCCGAAAAGAAAACCTTCATTTAAAGTGAACGCCCTTTGCTGTAAAACAGTTTGCAGGAAACCTACCAACTTCATCACCTCTCTCCTATCATTACACAGCAGGAACGATTGAAAAATGTCTTCATACAAATGTGGAGTTCCAAAGGATTTGACCCGCTCGTACTGATAAAGTTTGCACGAAGAGATGAGGTTATACAGCGTGTCTGGGCTATCATCGTTGCAGATTGAGCAGCTTACGGAGTTGTCAAATCGGTTGATTATCCCATGAAGGATCACTCTACAGATTGAGGGGTTGGCACATCTTATTTGACACAAAAGTCTCTTTATATATAATGGGAATTCACTTTCGAGATACGAAGCACTTTCTCGGGCGCCGATCGGGAAATGTCGCGGGCAATAATTAAAGGACGACGAAGAAAATCTCTCCAGGTCAGCATGGCACAGGTTGCTGAGTAAGGCATCCAAAAAATCTTGTTTTTTCCCCCTAATCAAGGTGAGCTCCCTGGATGTCCACAAGTTTTCACTATTTGCCTCTTGAAGGATGCATTTTAATTGCGAAAACCAGTTGAATTTTGGGTCAGGAAAATTTTGGGCAAGTGACAACAATCTCTCAAAGCAAATCCTGGGCAGTCTACTTTGAGGCATGGATAGGAGCTTAACCCACCAGCCAAACACCAACAACTCGACTACAGGGGGGTAAACACTCATATCGCATTGCGTCCTATGTGAACACCTCATTGCTACGAATTGGTTTGAAATTCGCTTGTCTTGTCGTTTCGCATCGCATCGCTTCCCTTCGTGTGCAGTGTGAACATTACCTAATTGTCCTTACACATATGACCGGGTATGGCATAAAAGATTTTTGCATTGACTCGGCCTATATATTTTCTTACGAGTTTTCAGAAATACCTACTCCGAAGTTGTTAAATTGAGATTTATATAACTCATGGAATGGTCCCAATCTGTATTAACGTGGCGACGAGCGAGGTTCTTTGAATCCCATCTAAGCTTTGAGGCACCCTACCAATCTCATATTCAATCTCATCCTCCGCCCGAGATTCAAGGCTGATTCAATCTTGCTCCATAGATGCGCTTGGATTATTGCTCGTTTACTTAACTCACTCCAACGGATCGCGGTTTGGCTTTAAGGGTAGTTGGACAAGTTACCGTCTTCCATTTGCCTACGATCTGGGGAGAGTTGATGATTTATTCGTGTTTCTCGTCTTTAATGGCAGAGATATCATTGTTTCTCCATCATTAGAGTTACCACTGCTCAATAAAACTTTCCACGAAAGTAAAGAGTTACACTGTTAAATCGATTTCGACGGATAGGTCATCATCAGTAACAAACATGAACTGAAGGTACATCACACAAAGCACATCTTATATAGGATCAAGTGAAAGGAGATTGAATCCTATTGGCTCAGGAAAGTGAAAGGGGCGGGGAGGACCAACCAATGCCATCAAGGCTTACAAAGTGAAAGGGCACAAACAGTAACATTATGGAGAGGGGGAGCCAAACTTATTGCAAGAATGAACCCAGCAATGGTGAAATATTTTGAGGAATGACATCATTTAAACATTTTCTTGGCCTATCACTCTTAACAATTTCGAATTTTTCTAGCACATCCAACATACCTCCATTTGGGCAAAAGTGAGGAAATTCTACATATGGCCTGTTTGTCAGATCAAATCTAAAGCTGATGATGAGACTCATTCAGATGACTTGCAAAGGCAGAATCACCTTTGTTGTCGTCCCTGAAATCCTTTTCATGCTCTTTTATTCGTTCCCTAAATTTCCTTCCAGTTTGACCACAGTACTCAAGCCCACATGAACATTTTAGTTTACAAACCCCACTTTTATCCTGAACGTTAATTTTATCCTTAACCGAACCCAAAGAAGCTTTGAGATTTTCATTCTTGAACCAAGTTGAAAATAGTAAGGTATACTAATCCCCTTTTTCTCTTCCAACTCAATTTCTCTCACTAAATTACACACCCCTTCCCTACTCTTTTTCCTAAGAACCTTATTCCAAATAGAATCAACAAGTTCTCCCACATATCCATTACTTACTGCTATACTTTTTATAACAAATTTTTTTTTTTTTTTTCAATAAATTTTGACGATGATTTTGTTGCAAAACGACAAAATGGCGAAACCGGCACCTAAAGTTGAAAAATAGCGTTTTTAAGTACTCGGAAATAATGTGAATAGTAATTACTTACTAATTGCTTATAATTAATAATTATCAATTACATAGATCAATGACTTATTGATTGGACAGAAAAATAATTATACCTGTTCTTCGAGACTGCCAGACACTTGATAGATAGTGAGGGCAGTAATTTAGTTCTAAATTAGCTCGTTAGGCAAAAACTGTATTTATAAAACTGATTTTAAAATCTACTTCTTCATTTTCTCAGGTTCTAGAGGTTGCATCGCACTAAAAAACCGCTTGCGGAACGAAAAAATTGCGAAATCGGTACAATTATTTTTCTGTCCAACCAAAAACTTATTGGTATAAGTAATTAATAATTGTTGATTGCAAGCAATTAGGTAGGAATTACTATTCATGTGATTTTCAACTACTTAAAAACGCACTTTTCAACTTTCTGTCAAAGAACACTATTATTCAAGCGCTCATCTGTTCCAATCAGAGGTCCTGTTCTGTTTTTGATTACTGAAGGGTTTATTCGATTCTTTCAGGCGTTGAACTTCATAAATGGCGAGGGCAGTACTTTAGTGCTACATGAGCTCATTTGGCAAAAACTCTATTTAAAAAACTGATTTAAAAATCTACGTCTTCAATATCTCAGGTGGTGGAGGTTGGACCACCTTAAACATGTCAAGGTGGTCAGGAAAGAATGGTTTGATAAAAATATTAATTTCAACACGAAAGTATCATCATACTACCGGTACAGAATGAGCCAAACTGCAAAATATCAATAAAAAACAACTAATCATTTGAAGGCCGGAACCGTTGAATCGTTTTAACAAGCTCGAATCCTACTTATTCTGGGATTAAGTAAAATATTTCAAAAGATCTACATGTTCATGTTGGCTAGACGAGGAAGTTCTGTGCCACACTCAACGTGGCAGGCGTTTTTAGGAGTGGTAGGATAATTGGTCATTTTTAAAAACCATCTCTCTCTCTCTCTCTCTCTCTCTCTCTCTCTCTCTCTCTCTCTCTCTCTCTCTCTCTCTCTCTCTCTCTCTCTCTCTCTCTCTCTCTCTCTTTCTTTCTGCTACCATAAAACGATGAGCTGATTGGACTAGTTGCCCCTTCCAAAGGATCAGACGATATGCCTACAACACTCCTGAAGCTAGAAAGTTAACTAATTTACCAATTTTCGAGGGAGGGGAACTGTACTATCTCATAGGTTATACGAATAGAATCCTACCTATTAGGATTTCTATCCTTCGATCAAAATCCTCCTATTGAGTGAATACGGAGTACTTCCTTATAAGCTACATTCAGACCCACAGAACTGGTAGATGCATCTACGTTTCTTCTCGATATCTCCAGCCGCAAGGGGAATGTCTAAGCAAATTTTCATGGGAAGCGGAATAAGCAAGCCTCAACGTCAGGTTCCAATTTTCGGATTACTGTAATACCTCTGATCTGTCCATAATGCCTGGGTTCAATAATTGAATCCTGTATTAGGCAGCTGGGTAAATGCACTTAAACAGTAATCGGGCTGTTGACTTTTTTGAAAGCTGGAGCTATTTTCAAAATAACAAGACGTAAAAGCAGGTACTAGGTAGGCACGGTTTATCTGTTTCTCAGTATGAGTTGATGGGAGTGGAATCTCTCATAATGACGCCCGGCTTCCTCTAATGACTATAATCAACCCATAACGTGAGGAGCCGGCGCGCGCTTTTTTCGTTCTCCGGTTCCCGTCGCCTATTTTCGTGGAGGACCTGACGCTTTCGTGTGGGTTTCGAGATCGGAAAGTCTGCCGATCCCAGAACAGTAAAAAGTAAACAATGGTGTTTTGTTCGCGGTGAAACAAAGAATTACTGCGCAGCACGATCTTTCAAAATGTAACGATTATCCACCCACTCCTAACGAGTCAGAAAGGCGGAAAAGGGTCCGGAAAGCGCGAAAGGGGCGCGATTGAATAAAAATAAATGGACGAAGGCCCTTTGACGTATGGACAGAGGTGCTTCTACTGTAGGACGTGAAAAGCCATAAGCACCAGGTGCTGTATTGTTAACAACTCAACATCGTCAAAATCGTCAATCAAAGTCAAAATCGTCAATAGAAACAATATTTTGGTTTATTATTCAATAATAAACCATTGTAATCGCTCTGGAAAAAAAAATTCTAACCCCCCCTGAAAATTTCATGGTTTACGTTTCAAAGGGTGTAGAATCCGAATCTGCAATAAAAATTTTCCGTCCGTCCGCCGTACGCCGTACGCACGATATCTCCCAAACGGCTGTAGCAAAAAATCTGAAATTTTCAGGAAAAATCCATGTTCGTCCGACAACGCCCCAATTCTTGAGCCAGCTCTCTCACTCAATTTAAAGTGCCCTTTAAGGGCTGTCAAAGTTTCGTAAAATCCCTAAAAACCTCAAAACAAGTCGAAGGTCCCTACTTATACCTATTTGAAGAACATACCATGAGGGATCGAATGAGCCCCTCCGCAGGTCCGTAGGTCAAACCATTCCCGATGTATGGCCCGATTTATGGTGTCAACATTTGAGTTTTTTGGTTTATTATTGTTTGTGTGTAACCCAGTGATGCCGATAGCGTCGAGTTGTAGTGAATGTGGATACTGGAGTGATAGCCGATGTGGATACTTGTAGTTTATAGCCGATACACGGGTTGAAGTATTCTGATATGCATGAAACGCTGATAATATATAGGTAAATATTATTCAATATTATTACTGGGGTTTATCATTATTATAGCACGCAGATCGGTTGTTAACCAAAATACCTACTTGGATTGATCAGTTGATCATATTTGTGTGCCTCCAAAACACCTATTTGGATTGAATTCAATAATTGCTCTATCACCTGTGAAAAACGCTGCAAATTTTAACGCAATACGAGTGCTGAAGGACTTGATAAATTATAGATGTTTTAATTGGCTTGGTTATGATTCAATTTAAAAAAACGCTGCAAATTCTTTCACTGGGGTTTATTATTCAATTGGCTTGCGTTCATGATTTGAACACAAATATGATCAATTGATAGAGCGATTATTGAATTTCAGGAGAATGCATCCAGATAGGTTTTTGGTTGAGAACAGATTTACGTGATCATGCATATCTCCTGAAATTCAATAATCGCTCTATCACCTGTGAAACACGCACACTCCACAGCTTAGTAGAAATTCAAATTATGAACTCAAGCCATTTGAATAATGAACCCCAGTTAAAGAATTTGCAGCGTTTTTCACAGGTGATAGAGCAATTTTGAATTTCAGGAATTATTCATTTTTTTGTCATGTGTTTCTCTGAATTCTTGTTTTAAATAGCCGACTTGCTTCACATACTGTGAAATAGGTATTTGGTTGGTGGAGTATTGTTGCCACCAGTAGAACCGCTTCAATTTCTGCTTCTTCGTTTTTGCCCGAGCACCGGATAATTCGTTCATTTTCGCTTAAGTTTCGCTTTGGAGATTCTTCAGGACGTCGACCACTTGGCGCATCGAGCCTCGAGGAGAAATGAATTGGTACTTGAGGTGCCGATGGAACGATACGGCTCCGTTTGTGGTTTTCGGTAGGGTCGTAGGAGGTGATGCCCATAACACAGGAGGAAACCGGGGCTAATGGACGTAGAAACCGTATATTCTAAAAAGTCTCCCAATTCGGGTTCACTTGGGACATCTTTTATAATTTCTAAAAACGCTGTTTCCACTTCTTCAGGGGGCACAACAAACCTGCACCTACGCCGGAGCTTCTGGGAGTTCTGCCTCTATTGTTCTATCAACCCGCCCATCTGCTTTCGGGGTTACGGGGTTTGGAAATTCAAATCGGCGCTTATGGGTAGTAGCCCTGCCAAGTCGAGTGTAACACAGAGCTTCTTCGTCAAGCTAACATGACCGTATACGAGTCATCTTTGGAAATGTGGAAAGGCGGGCATGTTCCACCTAGAGGTGGGTAGTGAGTGAGTGACCTTGTCTCAAAGAACTTCTATTTCAAGTGAACTTGTCCCAACTGACCTGCGGAAGGAGGACCTGCAGTTCATCACGAGACGTTCGCGACAGCATGACTCCCCGTGGCCGACATTCGAACTACTCAGACGGTCGCGAACTGTTCGTGGCAAGTGAAGTTCGAGACCTGCAGGTCGCAATCGTCTCTTGCTGAGGAGTCTTGGCTCAAGATATCCGTTCACTCTTACCACCTAACAACCTGGGCAGGTCGCCGTTCCTTTACAGCAGATTCTACTATTCAAATAAAATTTATTTACCTATCATTGTTTTACTCAGAGTTACTCATGTAAGGAGTACAGTAGACGTCTGTTATCTACCGAACCCTGACTGTACACGACGAGAATGGAGGTCGCATTCATCCACGGAGTGAACTGGTGAACTTCTCCCACTGACCTTCTCTTTGGACTGAGTGACCTGCAGGGAGACTAATCCCTCAGGTAACCTGGGTTTACTCACCTCTAGTTCCACCCTTCAAATGATTACTCGACATGTATTGCGACTCCATCTCGCTAATTCTATTGCCGATAGAATGACGTTACACATGTTGAAATTGATATGAGTTTATCAAACCGTTCTTTTCTGACTAACCAACATGTTCCAGCAAGATCCAACCTCTACAACTTGAGAAAATGAAGAAGTAGATTTTTAAATCAGTGTTTGCCTAGTGAACTTCCTTGTCATGTCTGAAGTATCTTGCAGAACTTACAATTTTACGCTCAGGCTTGATTGTACGAAGCAAAATGAGGATAAGATGAAAAGGTCGTAGTGAAAGGTGAATAGATCATTTCGATAATCTGAACGTTAAAGTTACCTGTAGAAGGAAGCTAAAGCTGGATTCACATCCATCCGACAAGCCCGAAAAGCGAATACGAGCAGCTTATTGGTTGGACACCAGCTGGGGAGAGGGAATATTTTCTCCTGACAGGCAGTTTTGAAGCAAACTGTACGCATCAGATTTTTCAAATATTTGTCGTACCGGATGGTGCAGTTCACTACTGCGCATACGGAATTGCATCGGGAACCGAAACAGCTGTTGAAGGAAGCGCGGGAAAAGAGTTGTTGGCTTGCGTTCGGCCGATTCCCCTCCATCCCCTCCACTGCTTTTTACTAGCTTCCCCTATCCGTATTTCCAAACGATCCGGATGGATCTGAACCCTGCTTAAGTGCCACTCCTAACGTGCCAGACGTATTTTAAATCTCACTCAAAACCACCGAAAACACCATCAACCTCCAATGTTGCGGGAATTCTAATTGACAAATTGGCCAATTGGTGAACTGCGCTCCTAACAAACATAAAGTCCTAATAGTTCTAGTGACTGATCATCATAAAATCCAAAATCTAGACGACGCAGAGAAGAACAGGTTATTCCGGAAGAGCTTTTGAACCAGTAACTTTTACACCGACAAGGTATGTCTTCCTTGGAGCGTCCAATCAACTTAAGCTTCTGCTTGAGGCGAGTTGTTTTAAATTTATTATGCAAACAAGTCGCTGCCTTTGTAATTGGCAGAAAGGCCGGTTTTGGGGTTAAAAATCTCTTAAATCATGGAACAATTTATGGGACGGCAGAATATTCTTTGACAAATAGAAACCATATTGACTCTCTTTCCTCCAGGGAAGATACTGTAAACTCATCAAGTCCAATCCCACAAGTTGTTCGTTCCATCACTCGGCTAATTTGACTAATTTGATGATCTTGTTTTTTGGAAGGACGCTGGTGCGAGGATGAGGAGAAAATGCAAAAATCATGGCTTTCAAGTTCCAATTTCTGTTTTTGTCAAAATACCAGCCGTTAAGGATCAGCAACGGATTTCTTCATGAACTTTCATTTCAGGGTCATCACAAGTAATGATTTTCCCACATTCCAATCTTACTAAAAACGTTGAGTATCTATATTTTTTAATCGACTGACGATAATTCGAGTATCGATACTTCAATCCTCCGAGTCTACCTGTACGGAAATATTTGCAACTTTTGGTAGCCCAAAATGAAGAGCCCAGGGAAAACGCTGCAAATTCTTTCACTGGGGTTTATTATTCATTCATTTGGCTTGCATTCATGATTGTGAATTTCTACAAGCTTTGGAGTGTGCGTGTTTCACAGGTGATAGAGCGATTATTGAATTTCAGGAGGCACACAAATATGATCAACTGATCAATCCAAATAGGTATTTTGGTTGAGAACGAAATTTAAAAAACTAAGCATACCTCCTGAAATTCAATGATCGCTCTACCACCTGTGAAACACGCACACTCCAAAGCTCAGTAAAAATTCAAATTATGAATGCAAGCCAAATGACTGAAATTGAATAATGAACCCCAGTAGAAGAATTTGCAGCGGTTTTTTGTTTGTTGGTTTTATGATTTTATGGCACTTACGACGCGTTTTGTTTTGTCTTGGACCTAGGTGTGTCGGCGGGGCCAAACGTTTCTCTTGTGTCCAAGTGTGTATACCATATTCATATGGGGCAAAAAAGTTCCGAACGCAGGGAACAAACCCGAGAACCTGTGGTTGTGAGTCCCGCACGAAACCCTTGCGTTACGGGTTGGTTTTACTTAGTTTATTTATAAAATTGAATAATAAACCCCAGTGAAAGAATTTGCAGCATAAAATCATGCCATACATCGGGAATGGTTTGAGCTACAGACCTGGGGAGGGGCTCATTCGATTCCTCATAGAAAGTTCTTAAAAAAAAGTCCATATTTAGGCCGCCTTGGTTTTTTTTGAGGTTTTTAGGGATTTTACAAAACGTTGACAACCCTTAAGTGGCACTTTAAATTAAGTGAGAGAGCTGGCTAAAAAATTGGGGCGTTGTCGGACCAATTTGGCTTTTTCTTGAAAATTTCAGATTTTATGCTCCACCCGTTTGGGAGAAAACGTGCATACGGCGGACAGACGGAAACATTTTATTGCAGATTCGGATTATACACCCTTTGAAACGTAAACCAAGAAACTTTCAGTGGGAGTTAGACATTTTTTTTTTTCAAGCTAATTGGAACCAAGAAGAAAAGAAGAACTAAACATCAAGTTCCGAAAAATGTATTGGTTGCTTGGAAGATACCCCAAACTATCCCTGCATAACAAATTGCTCATCTACTAGCAAGTTCTAAGACCAGTAGTTACATATGGCATTCAACTCTGGGGGCCAGGAGTTTAGAAAAAATACATGTTTATGTTATGGAGAATGTACGAAATCCGGTAAACCTATAGAACCTAATATCTTTGGGGATAACCGTTGATTAGGATATATGATTCCCTTCGAATGTGTATTCGATTCACTAAAATATCTTTGGTGACATGTGTCTTAGTTTTAAATTTGAAGACAAAAACAGCAATACAACCATGAACCAAAAACAAGTGGAGTGAATGGTGGAAGGTGTCGAGCGGTCAATCGAATGGATCTTTGACGTCACGTAACCATGAAAATATGAATGGATATTTTCAGTACGTATGGTGGAGTGGTTGTGGCGTGCATTAGTAAAGCAAAGAGCCCAAGATTCGAGTAATTTTGTCCTGTATCGCGAGCTCAATCCAGAGAACAAGTGTGCCAGCCTGGTTCGCCAGCCGATGAAGATTTCCCTGAATGACTTGCGTTGGGTATATTTAAGATGAGGACTGAACTTCTACCACTCAATGCCAAACCATATGTCTCTGACCAGAGAGAAGAGTGCTCTATGTGCAACTGCCGCGAAAGAGAGGATGTGTTCCACTTCTTGTGCAGATGCCCTGTCCTGTCTGAGTTCCGTATGATTGGATTCCGCCAACCATTCTTATCTGGAGACGAAGCTTTGGTCATTCTGAACGGACCCGATTGGACCAATTTGGTGAAGTTTTTCAGATTGGCATGGCGCTATCGAAAATTTTTGGTGAGCCAGTTTAACTTTTAAAGTAAGAACTATTCAACCGGAGTTAATTTTGAATTGTTATCACCCCATACCCTCGCTTTAGTCTCACACCTTGCTTTCATTTTGATTCTTCGAGAAGTATTTAATTTGTAAGTTGTAAAATAAATCATTTATCTATCTATCTATCTATCATTAGTAATGCAGGATTACTTGTGAAGCTGTGACGCCAGAGCGAAAATCTCTTCATCGGTTGTCAATGAGATGGAAAAGTTGGCACTAACTCCGACGCCACGTCAACACAAAACACTTTCATTAAAGCAGGGGGGATTATGGAAGCGATACTCACAACTCAACGTTTATAACAAACTTCTTCTGTATAAGACTAATGCCTATTTGGACTTAAGGCATCAACTATGGGGCTGCACAGCAAAATCTATCATGCAGATGATTCAAACTTTCCAAAATAAAGAACTGAAGGTGCGGCTAAGCTTCCTAGTACATCAGAAGTGACGACCTCCACCAAAGATCTGAGTGGAAACCGTAAGAGATACTGCGAAAAAATTAGGTCAAAGATATGAACAGCGGCTTCACTCTCATACTAATTCGTCAGCTCTCTTACAACTCGAGTACTATTCGGCGCCTGAGACCGAACTTGGGATACTGATACCGATGTGATAGTGTGGTGCTATTTAGTGAACTCTCACCATAAAAATGCGTAATTATGTTAAAGCTAAATAAGGTGATAGTTACACACTGTATGCATGTATAATGTAACTAGTTGTTATGTTCAACAAATTATATATACTAAAAACGCTGCAAATTCTTCCACTGGGGTTTATTATTCAATTGGCTTGCGTTCATGATTTGAATTTCTACTAAGCTTTGGAGTGTGCTTGTTTCACAGGTGAAAGAATACTTATTTACCCCAGTAATAATATTGAATAATAAACCCCAGTAATAATATTGAATAATATTTACCTATATATTATCTGCGTTTCATGCAAATCACACTGCTTCAAACCGTGTATCGGCTATAAACTACAAGTAATCACATCGGCTATCACTCCAGTATCCACATTCACTACAACTCAACGCTATCGGCATCACTAGGTTACAAACAAACAATAATCCAAAAACGCAAATGT